>JAUPFP010000181.1:0-103205 GCA_036925085.1 Brachycybe producta
ACTTCAACTTTAACTTCAATTTCAACTTCGAATTCAACTTCAAATTCAACTTTAACTTCAACTTCAACTTCAACTTCAACTTCAACTTCAACTTCAACTTCAACTTCAACTTCAAATTCAACTTCAAATTCAACTTCAACTTCAACTTCAACTTCAAATTCAACTTCAACTTTAACTTCAACTTCAACTTCGAATTCAACTTCAAATTCAAATTTAACTTCAACTTCAACTTCAATTCCAACTTCATTTTCAACTTTAACTTCACCTTCAACTTCAACTTCAACTTCAACTTCAACTTCAACTTCGAATTCAAATTCAACTTCAACTTCAACTTCATCTTCAACTTTAACTTCAACTTCAACTTCAAATTCAACTTCAACTTCAACTTCAAATTCAACTTCAACTTCACCTTCAACTTCAACTTCAACTTCAACTTCAACTTCAACTTCAACTTCAAATTCAACTTCAACTTCAACTTCAAATTCAACTTCAACTTCAACTTTAACTTAAACTTAAACTTTAATTTCAAACTTAACTTCAACTTCAACTTCTACTTCAATTTCAATTTCAAATTCAATTTCAACTTCAACTTCAATTTCAACTTTAACGTCAACTTCAATTTCAACTTCAACTTCAATTTCAACTTCAACTTCAACTTAATTTTCAACTTTAATTTCAACTTCAATTTCAATTTCAAATTCAATTTCAACTATCAAAATCAACAATATCAAAAACTACAAAAAAAAAAACTTCAATTTCAATTTTAACTTCAACTTCAATTTCAACTTCAACTTCAATTTCAACTTCAACTTCAACTTCATTTTCAACTTTAAGTTCAACTTCAATTTCAACTTCAACTTCAATTTCAACTTCAATTTCAACTTTAACTTCAACTTCAATTTCAACTTCAACTTCAATTTCAAACTTAAACATAAACTTCAATTTCAAACTTAACTTCAAGTTCAAATTCAATTTCAAATTTAATTTTAACTTCAACTTCAATTTCAACTTTAACTTCAACTTCAACTTCAACTTCAATTTCAATTTTAAATTCAATTTCAACTTCAACTTCAACTTCAACTTCAACTTCAACTTCAACTTCAATTTCAAACTTAAACATAAACTTCAATTTCAAACTTAACTTCAACTTCAAATTCAATTTCAAATTCAATTTCAACATTAACTTCAATTTCAACTTTAAGATCAACTTCAATTTCAACTTCAACTTCAATTTCAACTTCAACTTCAATTTCAACTTCAACTTCAATTTCAACTTCAACTTCAATTTCAAACTTAAACATAAACTTCAATTTCAAACTTAACTTCAACTTCAAATTCAATTTCAAATTCAATTTTAACTTCAACTTCAATTTCAACTTTAACTTCAACTTCAACTTCAACTTCAATTTCAATTTCAAATTCAATTTCAACTTCAACTTCAACTTCAACTTCAACTTCAACTTCAACTTCAACTTCAACTTCAAATTCAACTTCAACTTCAACTTCAACTTCAACTTCAACTTCAACTTTAACTTCAACATCAACTTCAACTTCAAATTCAACTTCAACTTCAACTTCAACTTCAACTTCAAATTCAACTTCAACTTCAACTTCATATTCTACTTCAACATCAACTTCAATTTCAACTTCAACTTTAACTTCAACTTTAACTTCAATTTCAACTTCGAATTCAACTTCAAATTCAACTTTAACTTCAACTTCAACTTCAACTTCAACTTCAACTTCAACTTCAACTTCAACTTCAACTTCAAATTCAACTTCAAATTGAACTTCAACTTCAACTTCAACTTCAAATTCAACTTCAACTTTAACTTCAACTTCAACTTCGAATTCAACTTCAAATTCAAATTTAACTTCAACTTCAACTTCAATTCCAACTTCATTTTCAACTTTAACTTCACCTTCAACTTCAACTTCAACTTCAACTTCAACTTCAACTTCGAATTCAAATTCAACTTCAACTTCAACTTCATCTTCAACTTTAACTTCAACTTCAACTTCAAATTCAACTTCAACTTCAACTTCAAATTCAACTTCAACTTCACCTTCAACTTCAACTTCAACTTCAACTTCAACTTCAACTTCAACTTCAAATTCAACTTCAACTTCAACTTCAAATTCAACTTCAACTTCAACTTTAACTTAAACTTAAACTTCAATTTCAAACTTAACTTCAACTTCAACTTCTACTTCAATTTCAATTTCAAATTCAATTTCAACTTCAACTTCAATTTCAACTTTAACGTCAACTTCAATTTCAACTTCAACTTCAATTTCAACTTCAACTTCAACTTCATTTTCAACTTTAATTTCAACTTCAATTTCAATTTCAACTTCAACTTCAATTTCAAATTCAATTTCAACTTCAACTTCAATTTCAACTTTAACTTCAACTTCAACTTCAATTTCAACTTCAACTTCATTTTCAACTTCAACTTCAATTTCAACTTCAACTTCAACTTCAACTTCAATTCCAACTTCATTTTCAACTTTAACTTCACCTTCAACTTCAACTTCAACTTCAACTTCAACTTCAACTTCAACTTCAAATTCAACTTCAACTTCATCTTCATCTTCAACTTTAACTTCAACTTCAACTTCAAATTCAACTTCAACTTCAACTTCAAATTCAACTTCAACTTCACCTTCAACTTCAACTTCAACTTCAACTTCAACTTCAACTTCAAATTCAACTTCAACTTCAACTTCAAATTCAACTTCAACTTTAACTTAAACTTAAACTTCAATTTCAAACTTAACTTCAACTTCAACTTCAACTTCAATTTCAATTTCAAATTCAATTTCAACTTCAACTTCAATTTCAATTTTAACTTCAACTTCAATTTCAACTTCAACTTCAATTTCAACTTCAACTTCAACTTCATTTTCAACTTTAAGTACAACTTCAATTTCAACTTCACCTTCAACTTCAACTTCAACTTCAACTTCAACTTCAAATTCAACTTCAACTTCAACTTCAACTTCAACTTTAACTTAAACTTAAACTTCAATTTCAAACTTAACTTCAACTTCAACTTCTACTTCAATTTCAATTTCAAATTCAATTTCAACTTCAACTTCAATTTCAACTTTAACGTCAACTTCAATTTCAACTTCAACTTCAATTTCAACTTCAACTTCAACTTCATTTTCAACTTTAATTTCAACTTCAATTTCAATTTCAACTTCAACTTCAATTTCAAATTCAACTTCAACTTCAATTCCAACTTCATTTTCAACTTTAACTTCACCTTCAACTTCAACTTAAACTTCAACTTCAACTTCAACTTCAACTTCAACTTCATATTCAACTTCAACTTCAACTTCATCTTCAACTTTAACTTCAACTTCAACTTCAAATTCAACTTCAACTTCAACTTCAAATTCAACTTCAACTTCACCTTCAACTTCAACTTCAACTTCAACTTCAACTTCAAATTCAACTTCAACTTCAACTTCAAATTCAACTTCAACTTTAACTTAAACTTAAACTTCAATTTCAAACTTAACTTCAACTTCAACTTCAACTTCAATTTCAATTTCAAATTCAATTTCAACTTCAACTTCAATTTCAATTTTAACTTCAACTTCAATTTCAACTTCAACTTCAATTTCAACTTCAACTTCAACTTCATTTTCAACTTTAAGTTCAACTTCAATTTCAACTTCAACTTCAATTTCAACTTCAATTTCAACTTTAACTTCAACTTCAATTTCAACTTCAACTTCAATTTCAAACTTAAACATAAACTTCAATTTCAAACTTAACTTCAAGTTCAAATTCAATTTCAAATTTAATTTTAACTTCAACTTCAATTTCAACTTTAACTTCAACTTCAACTTCAACTTCAATTTCAATTTTAAATTCAATTTCAACTTCAACTTCAACTTCAACTTCAACTTCAACTTCAACTTCAATTTCAAACTTAAACATAAACTTCAATTTCAAACTTAACTTCAACTTCAAATTCAATTTCAAATTCAATTTCAACATTAACTTCAATTTCAACTTTAAGATCAACTTCAATTTCAACTTCAACTTCAATTTCAACTTCAACTTCAATTTCAACTTCAACTTCAATTTCAACTTCAACTTCAATTTCAACTTCAACTTCAATTTCAAACTTAAACATAAACTTCAATTTCAAACTTAACTTCAACTTCAAATTCAATTTCAAATTCAATTTTAACTCAACTTCAATTTCAACTTTAACTTCAACTTCAACTTCAACTTCAATTTCAATTTCAAATTCAATTTCAACTTCAACTTCAACTTCAACTTCAACTTCAACTTCAACTTCAACTTCAACTTCAAATTCAACTTCAACTTCAACTTCAACTTCAACTTCAACTTCAACTTTAACTTCAACATCAACTTCAACTTCAAAATTCAACTTCAACTTCAACTTCAACTTCAACTTCAAATTCAACTTCAACTTCAACTTCATATTCTACTTCAACATCAACTTCAATTTCAACTTCAACTTTAACTTCAACTTTAACTTCAATTTCAACTTTGAATTCAACTTCAAATTCAACTTTAACTTCAACTTCAACTTCAACTTCAACTTCAACTTCAACTTCAACTTCAACTTCAACTTCAAATTCAACTTCAAATTCAACTTCAACTTCAACTTCAACTTCAAATTCAACTTCAACTTTAACTTCAACTTCAACTTCGAATTCAACTTCAAATTCAAATTTAACTTCAACTTCAACTTCAATTCCAACTTCATTTTCAACTTTAACTTCACCTTCAACTTCAACTTCAACTTCAACTTCAACTTCAACTTCGAATTCAAATTCAACTTCAACTTCAACTTCATCTTCAACTTTAACTTCAACTTCAACTTCAAATTCAACTTCAACTTCAACTTCAAATTCAACTTCAACTTCACCTTCAACTTCAACTTCAACTTCAACTTCAACTTCAACTTCAACTTCAAATTCAACTTCAACTTCAACTTCAAATTCAACTTCAACTTCAACTTTAACTTAAACTTAAACTTCAATTTCAAACTTAACTTCAACTTCAACTTCTACTTCAATTTCAATTTCAAATTCAATTTCAACTTCAACTTCAATTTCAACTTTAACGTCAACTTCAATTTCAACTTCAACTTCAATTTCAACTTCAACTTCAACTTCATTTTCAACTTTAATTTCAACTTCAATTTCAATTTCAAATTCAATTTCAACTTCAACTTCAATTTCAATTTTAACTTCAACTTCAATTTCAACTTCAACTTCAATTTCAACTTCAACTTCAACTTCATTTTCAACTTTAAGTTCAACTTCAATTTCAACTTCAACTTCAATTTCAACTTCAATTTCAACTTTAACTTCAACTTCAATTTCAACTTCAACTTCAATTTCAAACTTAAACATAAACTTCAATTTCAAACTTAACTTCAAGTTCAAATTCAATTTCAAATTTAATTTTAACTTCAACTTCAATTTCAACTTTAACTTCAACTTCAACTTCAACTTCAATTTCAATTTTAAATTCAATTTCAACTTCAACTTCAACTTCAACTTCAACTTCAACTTCAACTTCAATTTCAAACTTAAACATAAACTTCAATTTCAAACTTAACTTCAACTTCAAATTCAATTTCAAATTCAATTTCAACATTAACTTCAATTTCAACTTTAAGATCAACTTCAATTTCAACTTCAACTTCAATTTCAATTTTAACTTCAACTTCAATTTCAACTTCAACTTCAATTTCAACTTCAACTTCAACTTCATTTTCAACTTTAAGTTCAACTTCAATTTCAACTTCAACTTCAATTTCAACTTCAATTTCAACTTTAACTTCAACTTCAATTTCAACTTCAACTTCAATTTCAAACTTAAACATAAACTTCAATTTCAAACTTAACTTCAAGTTCAAATTCAATTTCAAATTTAATTTTAACTTCAACTTCAATTTCAACTTTAACTTCAACTTCAACTTCAACTTCAATTTCAATTTTAAATTCAATTTCAACTTCAACTTCAACTTCAACTTCAACTTCAACTTCAACTTCAATTTCAAACTTAAACATAAACTTCAATTTCAAACTTAACTTCAACTTCAAATTCAATTTCAAATTCAATTTCAACATTAACTTCAATTTCAACTTTAAGATCAACTTCAATTTCAACTTCAACTTCAATTTCAACTTCAACTTCAATTTCAACTTCAACTTCAATTTCAACTTCAACTTCAATTTCAACTTCAACTTCAATTTCAAACTTAAACATAAACTTCAATTTCAAACTTAACTTCAACTTCAAATTCAATTTCAAATTCAATTTTAACTTCAACTTCAATTTCAACTTTAACTTCAACTTCAACTTCAACTTCAATTTCAATTTCAAATTCAATTTCAACTTCAACTTCAACTTCAACTTCAACTTCAACTTCAACTTCAACTTCAACTTCAAATTCAACTTCAACTTCAACTTCAACTTCAACTTCAACTTCAACTTTAACTTCAACATCAACTTCAACTTCAAATTCAACTTCAACTTCAACTTCAACTTCAACTTCAAATTCAACTTCAACTTCAACTTCATATTCTACTTCAACATCAACTTCAATTTCAACTTCAACTTTAACTTCAACTTTAACTTCAATTTCAACTTCGAATTCAACTTCAAATTCAACTTTAACTTCAACTTCAACTTCAACTTCAACTTCAACTTCAACTTCAACTTCAACTTCAACTTCAAATTCAACTTCAAATTCAACTTCAACTTCAACTTCAACTTCAAATTCAACTTCAACTTTAACTTCAACTTCAACTTCGAATTCAACTTCAAATTCAAATTTAACTTCAACTTCAACTTCAATTCCAACTTCATTTTCAACTTTAACTTCACCTTCAACTTCAACTTCAACTTCAACTTCAACTTCAACTTCGAATTCAAATTCAACTTCAACTTCAACTTCATCTTCAACTTTAACTTCAACTTCAACTTCAAATTCAACTTCAACTTCAACTTCAAACTCAACTTCAACTTCACCTTCAACTTCAACTTCAACTTCAACTTCAACTTCAACTTCAACTTCAAATTCAACTTCAACTTCAACTTCAAATTCAACTTCAACTTCAACTTTAACTTAAACTTAAACTTCAATTTCAAACTTAACTTCAACTTCAACTTCTACTTCAATTTCAATTTCAAATTCAATTTCAACTTCAACTTCAATTTCAACTTTAACGTCAACTTCAATTTCAACTTCAACTTCAATTTCAACTTCAACTTCAACTTCATTTTCAACTTTAATTTCAACTTCAATTTCAATTTCAAATTCAATTTCAACTTCAACTTCAATTTCAATTTTAACTTCAACTTCAATTTCAACTTCAACTTCAATTTCAACTTCAACTTCAACTTCATTTTCAACTTTAAGTTCAACTTCAATTTCAACTTCAACTTCAATTTCAACTTCAATTTCAACTTTAACTTCAACTTCAATTTCAACTTCAACTTCAATTTCAAACTTAAACATAAACTTCAATTTCAAACTTAACTTCAAGTTCAAATTCAATTTCAAATTTAATTTTAACTTCAACTTCAATTTCAACTTTAACTTCAACTTCAACTTCAACTTCAATTTCAATTTTAAATTCAATTTCAACTTCAACTTCAACTTCAACTTCAACTTCAACTTCAATTTCAAACTTAAACATAAACTTCAATTTCAAACTTAACTTCAACTTCAAATTCAATTTCAAATTCAATTTCAACATTAACTTCAATTTCAACTTTAAGATCAACTTCAATTTCAACTTCAACTTCAATTTCAACTTCAACTTCAATTTCAACTTCAACTTCAATTTCAACTTCAACTTCAATTTCAAACTTAAACATAAACTTCAATTTCAAACTTAACTTCAACTTCAAATTCAATTTCAAATTCAATTTTAACTTCAACTTCAATTTCAACTTTAACTTCAACTTCAACTTCAACTTCAATTTCAATTTCAAATTCAATTTCAACTTCAACTTCAACTTCAACTTCAACTTCAACTTCAACTTCAACTTCAACTTCAAATTCAACTTCAACTTCAACTTCAACTTCAACTTCAACTTTAACTTCAACATCAACTTCAACTTCAAATTCAACTTCAACTTCAACTTCAACTTCAACTTCAAATTCAACTTCAACTTCAACTTCATATTCTACTTCAACATCAACTTCAATTTCAACTTCAACTTTAACTTCAACTTTAACTTCAATTTCAACTTCGAATTCAACTTCAAATTCAACTTTAACTTCAACTTCAACTTCAACTTCAACTTCAACTTCAACTTCAACTTCAACTTCAACTTCAAATTCAACTTCAAATTCAACTTCAACTTCAACTTCAACTTCAAATTCAACTTCAACTTTAACTTCAACTTCAACTTCGAATTCAACTTCAAATTCAAATTTAACTTCAACTTCAACTTCAATTCCAACTTCATTTTCAACTTTAACTTCACCTTCAACTTCAACTTCAACTTCAACTTCAACTTCAACTTCGAATTCAAATTCAACTTCAACTTCAACTTCATCTTCAACTTTAACTTCAACTTCAACTTCAAATTCAACTTCAACTTCAACTTCAAATTCAACTTCAACTTCACCTTCAACTTCAACTTCAACTTCAACTTCAACTTCAACTTCAACTTCAAATTCAACTTCAACTTCAACTTCAAATTCAACTTCAACTTCAACTTTAACTTAAACTTAAACTTCAATTTCAAACTTAACTTCAACTTCAACTTCTACTTCAATTTCAATTTCAAATTCAATTTCAACTTCAACTTCAATTTCAACTTTAACGTCAACTTCAATTTCAACTTCAACTTCAATTTCAACTTCAACTTCAACTTCATTTTCAACTTTAATTTCAACTTCAATTTCAATTTCAACTTCAACTTCAATTTCAAATTCAATTTCAACTTCAACTTCAATTTCAACTTTAACTTCAACTTCAACTTCAATTTCAACTTCAACTTCATTTTCAACTTCAACTTCAATTTCAACTTCAACTTCAACTTCAACTTCAATTCCAACTTCATTTTCAACTTTAACTTCACCTTCAACTTCAACTTCAACTTCAACTTCAACTTCAACTTCAAATTCAACTTCAACTTCATCTTCATCTTCAACTTTAACTTCAACTTCAACTTCAAATTCAACTTCAACTTCAACTTCAAATTCAACTTCAACTTCACCTTCAACTTCAACTTCAACTTCAACTTCAACTTCAACTTCAAATTCAACTTCAACTTCAACTTCAAATTCAACTTCAACTTTAACTTAAACTTAAACTTCAATTTCAAACTTAACTTCAACTTCAACTTCAACTTCAATTTCAATTTCAAATTCAATTTCAACTTCAACTTCAATTTCAATTTTAACTTCAACTTCAATTTCAACTTCAACTTCAATTTCAACTTCAACTTCAACTTCATTTTCAACTTTAAGTTCAACTTCAATTTCAACTTCACCTTCAACTTCAACTTCAACTTCAACTTCAACTTCAACTTCAAATTCAACTTCAACTTCAACTTCAAATTCAACTTCAACTTCAACTTTAACTTAAACTTAAACTTCAATTTCAAACTTAACTTCAACTTCAACTTCTACTTCAATTTCAATTTCAAATTCAATTTCAACTTCAACTTCAATTTCAACTTTAACGTCAACTTCAATTTCAACTTCAACTTCAATTTCAACTTCAACTTCAACTTCATTTTCAACTTTAATTTCAACTTCAATTTCAATTTCAACTTCAACTTCAATTTCAAATTCAACTTCAACTTCAATTCCAACTTCATTTTCAACTTTAACTTCACCTTCAACTTCAACTTCAACTTCAACTTCAACTTCAACTTCAACTTCAAATTCAACTTCAACTTCAACTTCATCTTCAACTTTAACTTCAACTTCAACTTCAAATTCAACTTCAACTTCAACTTCAAATTCAACTTCAACTTCACCTTCAACTTCAACTTCAACTTCAACTTCAACTTCAAATTCAACTTCAACTTCAACTTCAAATTCAACTTCAATTTTAACTTAAACTTAAACTTCAATTTCAAACTTAACTTCAACTTCAACTTCAATTTCAATTTCAAATTCAATTTCAACTTCAACTTCAATTTCAATTTTAACTTCAACTTCAATTTCAACTTCAACTTCAATTTCAACTTCAACTTCAACTTCATTTTCAACTTTAAGTTCAACTTCAATTTCAACTTCAACTTCAATTTCAACTTCAATTTCAACTTTAACTTCAACTTCAATTTAAACTTCAACTTCAATTTCAAACTTAAACATAAACTTCAATTTCAAACTTAACTTCAACTTCAAATTCAATTTCAAATTTAATTTTAACTTCAACTTCAATTTCAACTTCAACTTCAACTTCATCTTCAACTTTAACTTCAACTTCAACTTCAAATTCAACTTCAACTTCAACTTCAAATTCAACTTCAACTTCACCTTCAACTTCAACTTCAACTTCAACTTCAACTTCAACTTCAACTTCAAATTCAACTTCAACTTCAACTTCAAATTCAACTTCAACTTCAACTTTAACTTAAACTTAAACTTCAATTTCAAACTTAACTTCAACTTCAACTTCTACTTCAATTTCAATTTCAAATTCAATTTCAACTTCAACTTCAATTTCAACTTTAACGTCAACTTCAATTTCAACTTCAACTTCAATTTCAACTTCAACTTCAACTTCATTTTCAACTTTAATTTCAACTTCAATTTCAATTTCAACTTCAACTTCAATTTCAAATTCAATTTCAACTTCAACTTCAATTTCAACTTTAACTTCAACTTCAACTTCAATTTCAACTTCAACTTCATTTTCAACTTCAACTTCAATTTCAACTTCAACTTCAACTTCAACTTCAATTCCAACTTCATTTTCAACTTTAACTTCACCTTCAACTTCAACTTCAACTTCAACTTCAACTTCAACTTCAAATTCAACTTCAACTTCATCTTCATCTTCAACTTTAACTTCAACTTCAACTTCAAATTCAACTTCAACTTCAACTTCAAATTCAACTTCAACTTCACCTTCAACTTCAACTTCAACTTCAACTTCAACTTCAACTTCAAATTCAACTTCAACTTCAACTTCAAATTCAACTTCAACTTTAACTTAAACTTAAACTTCAATTTCAAACTTAACTTCAACTTCAACTTCAACTTCAATTTCAATTTCAAATTCAATTTCAACTTCAACTTCAATTTCAATTTTAACTTCAACTTCAATTTCAACTTCAACTTCAATTTCAACTTCAACTTCAACTTCATTTTCAACTTTAAGTTCAACTTCAATTTCAACTTCACCTTCAACTTCAACTTCAACTTCAACTTCAACTTCAACTTCAAATTCAACTTCAACTTCAACTTCAAATTCAACTTCAACTTCAACTTTAACTTAAACTTAAACTTCAATTTCAAACTTAACTTCAACTTCAACTTCTACTTCAATTTCAATTTCAAATTCAATTTCAACTTCAACTTCAATTTCAACTTTAACGTCAACTTCAATTTCAACTTCAACTTCAATTTCAACTTCAACTTCAACTTCATTTTCAACTTTAATTTCAACTTCAATTTCAATTTCAACTTCAACTTCAATTTCAAATTCAACTTCAACTTCAATTCCAACTTCATTTTCAACTTTAACTTCACCTTCAACTTCAACTTCAACTTCAACTTCAACTTCAACTTCAACTTCAAATTCAACTTCAACTTCAACTTCATCTTCAACTTTAACTTCAACTTCAACTTCAAATTCAACTTCAACTTCAACTTCAAATTCAACTTCAACTTCACCTTCAACTTCAACTTCAACTTCAACTTCAACTTCAAATTCAACTTCAACTTCAACTTCAAATTCAACTTCAATTTTAACTTAAACTTAAACTTCAATTTCAAACTTAACTTCAACTTCAACTTCAATTTCAATTTCAAATTCAATTTCAACTTCAACTTCAATTTCAATTTTAACTTCAACTTCAATTTCAACTTCAACTTCAATTTCAACTTCAACTTCAACTTCATTTTCAACTTTAAGTTCAACTTCAATTTCAACTTCAACTTCAATTTCAACTTCAATTTCAACTTTAACTTCAACTTCAATTTAAACTTCAACTTCAATTTCAAACTTAAACATAAACTTCAATTTCAAACTTAACTTCAACTTCAAATTCAATTTCAAATTTAATTTTAACTTCAACTTCAATTTCAACTTTAACTTCAACTTCAACTTCAACTTCAATTTCAATTTTAAATTCAATTTCAACTTCAACTTCAACTTCAACTTCAACTTCAATTTCAAACTTAAACATTAACTTCAATTTCAACTTTAAGATCAACTTCAATTTCAACTTCAACTTCAATTTCAACTTCAACTTCAACTTCAAATTCAACTTCAACTTCAACTTCAACTTCAACTTCAACTTCAACTTTAACTTCAACATCAACTTCAACTTCAAATTCAACTTCAACTTCAACTTCAACTTCAACTTCAAATTCAACTTCAACTTCAACTTCATATTCTACTTCAACATCAACTTCAATTTCAACTTCAACTTTAACTTCAACTTTAACTTCAACTTTAACTTCAACTTCAACTTCGAATTCAACTTCAAATTCAACTTTAACTTCAACTTCAACTTCAACTTCAACTTCAACTTCAACTTCAACTTCAACTTCAAATTCAACTTCAACTTCAACTTCATATTCTACTTCAACATCAACTTCAATTTCAACTTCAACTTTAACTTCAACTTTAACTTCAACTTCAACTTCAACTTCAACTTCAACTTCAACTTCAACTTCAACTTCAACTTCAAATTCAACTTCAACTTCAACTTCAAATTCAACTTCAACTTTAACTTAAACTTAAACTTCAATTTCAAACTTAACTTCAACTTCAACTTCAACTTCAATTTCAATTTCAAATTCAATTTCAACTTCAACTTCAATTTCAACTTTAACTTCAACTTCAATTTCAACTTCAACTTCAATTTCAACTTCAACTTCAACTTCATTTTCAACTTTAAGTTCAACTTTAATTTCAACTTCAACTTCAATTTCAACTTCAATTTCAACTTTAACTTCAACTTCAATTTCAACTTCAACTTCAATTTCAAACTTAAACAAACTTCAATTTGAAACTTAACTTTAACTTCAAATTCAATTTCAAATTTAATTTCAACATTAACTTCAATTTCAACTTTAAGATCAACTTCAATTTCAACTTCAACTTCAATTTCAACTTCAACTTCAATTTCAAACTTAAACATAAACTTCAATTTCAAACTTAACTTCAACTTCAAATTCAATTTCAAATTCAACTTTAACTTCAACTTCAACTTCAACTTCAACTTCAACTTCAACTTCAACTTCAACTTCAACTTCAAATTCAACTTCAACTTCAACTTCATATTCTACTTCAACATCAACTTCAATTTCAACTTCAACTTTAACTTCAACTTTAACTTCAACTTTAACTTCAACTTCAACTTCAACTTCAACTTCAACTTTAACTTCAACTTCAACTTCAACTTCAAATTCAACTTCAACTTCAACTTCAAATTCAACTTCAACTTTAACTTAAACTTAAACTTCAATTTCAAACTTAACTTCAACTTCAACTTCAACTTCAATTTCAATTTCAAATTCAATTTCAACTTCAACTTCAATTTCAACTTTAACTTCAACTTCAATTTCAACTTCAACTTCAATTTCAACTTCAACTTCAACTTCATTTTCAACTTTAAGTTCAACTTTAATTTCAACTTCAACTTCAATTTCAACTTCAATTTCAACTTTAACTTCAACTTCAATTTCAACTTCAACTTCAATTTCAAACTTAAACATAAACTTCAATTTGAAACTTAACTTTAACTTCAAATTCAATTTCAAATTCAATTTGAACATTAACTTCAATTTCAACTTTAAGATCAACTTCAATTTCAACTTCAACTTCAATTTCAACTTCAACTTCAATTTCAACTTCAACTTCAATTTCAAACTTAAACATAAACTTCAATTTCAAACTTAACTTCAACTTCAAATTCAATTTCAAATTCAATTTTAACTTCAACTTCAATTTCAACTTTAACTTCAACTTCAACTTCAACTTCAATTTCAATTTCAAATTCAATTTCAACTTCAACTTCAACTTCAACTTCAACTTCAACTTCAACTTCAACTTCAACTTCAAATTCAACTTCAACTTCAACTTCAACTTCAACTTCAACTTCAACTTTAACTTCAACATTAACTTCAACTTCAAATTCAACTTCAACTTCAACTTCAACTTCAACTTCAAATTCAACTTCAACTTCAACTTCATATTCTACTTCAACATCAACTTCAATTTCAACTTCAACTTTAACTTCAACTTTAACTTCAACTTCAACTTCGAATTCAACTTCAAATTCAACTTTAACTTCAACTTCAACTTCAACTTCAACTTCAACTTCAACTTCAACTTCAAATTCAACTTCAACTTCAACTTCATATTCTACTTCAACATCAACTTCAATTTCAACTTCAACTTTAACTTCAACTTTAACTTCAACTTCAACTTCGAATTCAACTTCAAATTCAACTTTAACTTCAACTTCAACTTCAACTTCAACTTCAACTTCAACTTCAACTTCAAATTCAACTTCAACTTCAACTTCATATTCTACTTCAACATCAACTTCAATTTCAACTTCAACTTTAACTTCAACTTTAACTTCAACTTCAACTTCGAATTCAACTTCGAATTCAACTTTAACTTCAACTTCAACTTCAACTTCAACTTCAAATTCAACTTCAACTTCAACTTCATATTCTACTTCAACATCAACTTCAATTTCAATTTCAACTTTAACTTCAACTTTAACTTCAACTTCAACTTCGAATTCAACTTCAAATTCAACTTTAACTTCAACTTCAACTTCAACTTCAACTTCAAATTCAACTTCAAATTCAACTTCAAATTCAACTTCAAATTCAACTTCAAATTCAACTTCAACTTCAACTTCATATTCTATTTCAACATCAACTTCAATTTCAACTTCAACTTTAACTTCAACTTTAACTTCAACTTTAACTTCAACTTCAACTTCGAATTCAACTTCAAATTCAACTTCAACTTCAACTTCAAATTCAACTTCAACTTCACCTTCAACTTCAACTTCAACTTCAACTTCAACTTCAACTTCAACTTCAAAATTCAACTTCAACTTCAACTTCAAATTCAACTTCAACTTCAACTTTAACTTAAACTTAAACTTCAGTTTCAAACTTAACTTCAACTTCAACTTCAACTTCAAATTCAACTTCAACTTCAACTTCAACTTCATCTTCAACTTTAACTTCAACTTCAACTTCAAATTCAACTTCAACTTCAACTTCAAATTCAACTTCAACTTCACCTTCAACTTCAACTTCAACTTCAACTTCAACTTCAAATTCAACTTCAACTTCAACTTCAAATTCAACTTCAACTTTAACTTAAACTTAAACTTCAATTTCAAACTTAACTTCAACTTCAACTTCAACTTCAATTTCAATTTCAAATTCAATTTCAACTTCAACTTCAATTTCAATTTTAACTTCAACTTCAATTTCAACTTCAACTTCAATTTCAACTTCAACTTCAACTTCATTTTCAACTTTAAGTTCAACTTCAATTTCAACTTCAACTTCAATTTCAACTTCAATTTCAACTTTAACTTCAACTTCAATTTCAATTTCAAATTCAATTTCAACTTCAACTTCAACTTCAACTTCAACTTCAACTTCAACTTCAACTTCAACTTCAACTTCAAATTCAACTTCAACTTCAACTTCAACTTTAACTTCAACTTCAACTTTAACTTCAACATCAACTTCAACTTCAAATTCAACTTCAACTTCAACTTCAACTTCAACTTCAAATTCAACTTCAACTTCAACTTCATATTCTACTTCAACATCAACTTCAATTTCAACTTCAACTTTAACTTCAACTTTAACTTCAACTTCAACTTCGAATTCAACTTCAAATTCAACTTTAACTTCAACTTCAACTTCAACTTCAACTTCAACTTCAACTTCAACTTCAACTTCAACTTCAACTTCAAATTCAACTTCAACTTCAACTTCATATTCTACTTCAACATCAACTTCAATTTCAACTTCAACTTTAACTTCAACTTTAACTTCAACTTCAACTTCAACTTCAACTTCAACTTCAACTTCAACTTCAACTTCAACTTCAAATTCAACTTCAACTTCAACTTCAAATTCAACTTCAACTTTAACTTAAACTTAAACTTCAATTTCAAACTTAACTTCAACTTCAACTTCAACTTCAATTTCAATTTCAAATTCAATTTCAACTTCAACTTCAATTTCAACTTTAACTTCAACTTCAATTTCAACTTCAACTTCAATTTCAACTTCAACTTCAACTTCATTTTCAACTTTAAGTTCAACTTTAATTTCAACTTCAACTTCAATTTCAACTTCAATTTCAACTTTAACTTCAACTTCAATTTCAACTTCAACTTCAATTTCAAACTTAAACATAAACTTCAATTTGAAACTTAACTTTAACTTCAAATTCAATTTCAAATTCAATTTCAACATTAACTTCAATTTCAACTTTAAGATCAACTTCAATTTCAACTTCAACTTCAATTTCAACTTCAACTTCAATTTCAACTTCAACTTCAATTTCAAACTTAAACATAAACTTCAATTTCAAACTTAACTTCAACTTCAAATTCAATTTCAAATTCAATTTTAACTTCAACTTCAATTTCAACTTTAACTTCAACTTCAACTTCAACTTCAATTTCAATTTCAAATTCAATTTCAACTTCAACTTCAACTTCAACTTCAACTTCAACTTCAACTTCAACTTCAAATTCAACTTCAACTTCAACTTCAACTTCAACTTCAACTTTAACTTCAACATCAACTTCAACTTCTAATTCAACTTCAACTTCAACTTCAACTTCAACTTCAAATTCAACTTCAACTTCAACTTCAACTTCATATTCTACTTCAACATCAACTTCAATTTCAACTTCAACTTTAACTTTAACTTCAACTTTAACTTCAACTTCAACTTCGAATTCAACTTCAAATTCAACTTTAACTTCAACTTCAACTTCAACTTCAACTTCAACTTCAACTTCAACTTCAAATTCAACTTCAACTTCAACTTCATATTCTACTTCAACATCAACTTCAATTTCAACTTCAACTTTAACTTCAACTTTAACTTCAACTTCAACTTTGAATTCAACTTCAAATTCAACTTTAACTTCAACTTCAACTTCAACTTCAACTTCAAATTCAACTTCAACTTCAACTTCATATTCTACTTCAACATCAACTTCAATTTCAATTTCAACTTTAACTTCAACTTTAACTTCAACTTCAACTTCGAATTCAACTTCAAATTCAACTTTAACTTCAACTTCAACTTCAACTTCAACTTCAAATTCAACTTCAAATTCAACTTCAAATTCAACTTCAAATTCAACTTCAACTTCAACTTCATATTCTATTTCAACATCAACTTCAATTTCAACTTCAACTTTAACTTCAACTTTAACTTCAACTTCAACTTCGAATTCAACTTCAAATTCAACTTCAACTTCAACTTCAAATTCAACTTCAACTTCACCTTCAACTTCAACTTCAACTTCAACTTCAACTTCAACTTCAACTTCAACTTCAAATTCAACTTCAACTTCAACTTCAAATTCAACTTCAACTTCAACTTTAACTTAAACTTAAACTTCAATTTCAAACTTAACTTCAACTTCAACTTCAACTTCAAATTCAACTTCAACTTCAACTTCAACTTCATCTTCAACTTTAACTTCAACTTCAACTTCAAATTCAACTTCAACTTCAACTTCAAATTCAACTTCAACTTCACCTTCAACTTCAACTTCAACTTCAACTTCAACTTCATCTTCAACTTTAACTTCAACTTCAACTTCAAATTCAACTTCAACTTCAACTTCAAATTCAATTTCAACTTCAACTTCAATTTCAATTTTAACTTCAACTTCAATTTCAATTTCAAATTCAATTTCAACTTCAACTTCAATTTCAATTTTAACTTCAACTTCAATTTCAACTTCAACTTCAAATTCAACTTCAACTTTAACTTAAACTTAAACTTCAATTTCAAACTTAACTTCAACTTCAACTTCAACTTCAACTTCAACTTCAACTTCAACTTCAACTTCAACTTCAAATTCAACTTCAACTTCAACTTCATATTCTACTTCAACATCAACTTCAATTTCAACTTCAACTTTAACTTCAACTTTAACTTCAACTTCAACTTCAACTTCAACTTCAACTTCAACTTCAACTTCAACTTCAACTTCAAATTCAACTTCAACTTCAACTTCAAATTCAACTTCAACTTTAACTTAAACTTAAACTTCAATTTCAAACTTAACTTCAACTTCAACTTCAACTTCAATTTCAATTTCAAATTCAATTTCAACTTCAACTTCAATTTCAACTTTAACTTCAACTTCAATTTCAACTTCAACTTCAATTTCAACTTCAACTTCAACTTCATTTTCAACTTTAAGTTCAACTTTAATTTCAACTTCAACTTCAATTTCAACTTCAATTTCAACTTTAACTTCAACTTCAATTTCAACTTCAACTTCAATTTCAAACTTAAACATAAACTTCAATTTGAAACTTAACTTTAACTTCAAATTCAATTTCAAATTCAATTTCAACATTAACTTCAATTTCAACTTTAAGATCAACTTCAATTTCAACTTCAACTTCAATTTCAACTTCAACTTCAATTTCAACTTCAACTTCAATTTCAAACTTAAACATAAACTTCAATTTCAAACTTAACTTCAACTTCAAATTCAATTTCAAATTCAATTTTAACTTCAACTTCAATTTCAACTTTAACTTCAACTTCAACTTCAACTTCAATTTCAATTTCAAATTCAATTTCAACTTCAACTTCAACTTCAACTTCAACTTCAACTTCAACTTCAACTTCAAATTCAACTTCAACTTCAACTTCAACTTCAACTTCAACTTTAACTTCAACATCAACTTCAACTTCTAATTCAACTTCAACTTCAACTTCAACTTCAACTTCAAATTCAACTTCAACTTCAACTTCAACTTCATATTCTACTTCAACATCAACTTCAATTTCAACTTCAACTTTAACTTTAACTTCAACTTTAACTTCAACTTCAACTTCGAATTCAACTTCAAATTCAACTTTAACTTCAACTTCAACTTCAACTTCAACTTCAACTTCAACTTCAACTTCAAATTCAACTTCAACTTCAACTTCATATTCTACTTCAACATCAACTTCAATTTCAACTTCAACTTTAACTTCAACTTTAACTTCAACTTCAACTTTGAATTCAACTTCAAATTCAACTTTAACTTCAACTTCAACTTCAACTTCAACTTCAAATTCAACTTCAACTTCAACTTCATATTCTACTTCAACATCAACTTCAATTTCAATTTCAACTTTAACTTCAACTTTAACTTCAACTTCAACTTCGAATTCAACTTCAAATTCAACTTTAACTTCAACTTCAACTTCAACTTCAACTTCAAATTCAACTTCAAATTCAACTTCAAATTCAACTTCAAATTCAACTTCAACTTCAACTTCATATTCTATTTCAACATCAACTTCAATTTCAACTTCAACTTTAACTTCAACTTTAACTTCAACTTCAACTTCGAATTCAACTTCAAATTCAACTTCAACTTCAACTTCAAATTCAACTTCAACTTCACCTTCAACTTCAACTTCAACTTCAACTTCAACTTCAACTTCAACTTCAACTTCAAATTCAACTTCAACTTCAACTTCAAATTCAACTTCAACTTCAACTTTAACTTAAACTTAAACTTCAATTTCAAACTTAACTTCAACTTCAACTTCAACTTCAAATTCAACTTCAACTTCAACTTCAACTTCATCTTCAACTTTAACTTCAACTTCAACTTCAAATTCAACTTCAACTTCAACTTCAAATTCAACTTCAACTTCACCTTCAACTTCAACTTCAACTTCAACTTCAACTTCAAATTCAACTTCAACTTCAACTTCAAATTCAACTTCAACTTTAACTTAAACTTAAACTTCAATTTCAAACTTAACTTCAACTTCAACTTCAACTTCAATTTCAATTTCAAATTCAATTTCAACTTCAACTTCAATTTCAATTTTAACTTCAACTTCAATTTCAACTTCAACTTCAATTTCAACTTCAACTTCAACTTCATTTTCAACTTTAAGTTCAACTTCAATTTCAACTTCAACTTCAATTTCAACTTCAATTTCAACTTCAATTTCAACTTCAATTTCAACTTTAACTTCAACTTCAATTTCAACTTCAACTTCAATTTCAAACTTAAACATAAACTTCAATTTCAAACTTAACTTCAACTTCAAATTCAATTTCAAATTTAATTTTAACTTCAACTTCAATTTCAACTTTAACTTCAACTTCAACTTCAACTTCAATTTCAATTTTAAATTCAATTTCAACTTCAACTTCAACTTCAACTTCAACTTCAATTTCAAACTTAAACATTAACTTCAATTTCAACTTTAAGATCAACTTCAATTTCAACTTCAACTTCAATTTCATATTCTACTTCAACATCAACTTCAATTTCAACTTCAACTTTAACTTCAACTTTAACTTCAACTTCAACTTTGAATTCAACTTCAAATTCAACTTTAACTTCAACTTCAACTTCAACTTCAACTTCAAATTCAACTTCAACTTCAACTTCATACTCTATTTCAACATCAACTTCAATTTCAATTTCAACTTTAACTTCAACTTTAACTTCAACTTCAACTTCGAATTCAACTTCAAATTCAACTTTAACTTCAACTTCAACTTCAACTTCAACTTCAAATTCAACTTCTAATTCAACTTCAAATTCAACTTCAAATTCAACTTCAACTTCAACTTCATATTCTATTTCAACATCAACTTCAATTTCAACTTCAACTTTAACTTCAACTTTAACTTCAACTTCAACTTCGAATTCAACTTCAAATTCAACTTCAACTTCAACTTCAAATTCAACTTCAACTTCACTTTCAACTTCAACTTCAACTTCAACTTCAACTTCAACTTCAACTTCAACTTCAAATTCAACTTCAACTTCAACTTCAACTTCAAATTCAACTTCAACTTCAACTTTAACTTAAACTTAAACTTCAATTTCAAACTTAACTTCAACTTCAACTTCAACTTCAAATTCAACTTCAACTTCAACTTCAACTTCAACTTCAACTTCATCTTCAACTTCAACTTCAACTTCAACTTCAAATTCAACTTCAACTTCAACTTCAAATTCAACTTCAACTTCAACTTCAACTTCAACTTCAAATTCAACTTCAACTTCAACTTCAAATTCAACTTCAACTTTAACTTAAACTTAAACTTCAATTTCAAACTTAACTTCAACATTAACTTCAACTTCAATTTCAATTTCAAATTCAATTTCAACTTCAACTTCAATTTCAATTTTAACTTCAACTTCAATTTCAACTTCAACTTCAATTTCAACTTCAACTTCAACTTCATTTTCAACTTTAAGTTCAACTTCAATTTCAACTTCAACTTCAATTTCAACTTCAATTTCAACTTCAATTTCAACTTCAATTTCAACTTTAACTTCAACTTCAATTTCAACTTCAACTTCAATTTCAAACTTAAACATAAACTTCAATTTCAAACTTAACTTCAACTTCAAATTCAATTTCAAATTTAATTTTAACTTCAACTTCAATTTCAACTTTAACTTCAACTTCAACTTCAACTTCAACTTCAATTTCAATTTTAAATTCAATTTCAACTTCAACTTCAACTTCAACTTCAACTTCAATTTCAAACTTAAACATTAACTTCAATTTCAACTTTAAGATCAACTTCAATTTCAACTTCAACTTCAATTTCAACTTCAACTTCAATTTCAACTTCAACTTCAATTTCAAACTTAAACATAAACTTCAATTTCAAACTTAACTTCAACTTCAAATTCAATTTCAAATTCAATTTTAACTTCAACTTCAATTTCAACTTTAACTTCAACTTCAACTTCAACTTCAATTTCAATTTCAAATTCAATTTCAACTTCAACTTCAACTTCAACTTCAACTTCAACTTCAACTTCAACTTCAAATTCAACTTCAACTTCAACTTCAACTTCAACTTCAACTTCAACTTTAACTTCAACATCAACTTCAACTTCAAATTCAACTTCAACTTCAACTTCAACTTCAACTTCAAATTCAACTTCAACTTCAACTTCATATTCTACTTCAACATCAACTTCAATTTCAACTTCAACTTTAACTTCAACTTTAACTTCAACTTCAACTTCGAATTCAACTTCAAATTCAACTTTAACTTCAACTTCAACTTCAACTTCAACTTCAACTTCAACTTCAACTTCAAATTCAACTTCAACTTCAACTTCATATTCTACTTCAACATCAACTTCAATTTCAACTTCAACTTTAACTTCAACTTTAACTTCAACTTCAACTTCAACTTCAACTTCAACTTCAACTTCAACTTCAACTTCAACTTCAACTTCAAATTCAACTTCAACTTCAACTTCAAATTCAACTTCAATTTTAACTTAAACTTAAACTTCAATTTCAAACTTAACTTCAACTTCAACTTCAACTTCAATTTCAATTTCAAATTCAATTTCAACTTCAACTTCAATTTCAACTTTAACTTCAACTTCAATTTCAACTTCAACTTCAATTTCAACTTCAACTTCAACTTCATTTTCAACTTTAAGTTCAACTTTAATTTCAACTTCAACTTCAATTTCAACTTCAATTTCAACTTTAACTTCAACTTCAATTTCAACTTCAACTTCAATTTCAAACTTAAACATAAACTTCAATTTGAAACTTAACTTTAACTTCAAATTCAATTTCAAATTCAATTTCAACATTAACTTCAATTTCAACTTTAAGATCAACTTCAATTTCAACTTCAACTTCAATTTCAACTTCAACTTCAATTTCAACTTCAACTTCAATTTCAAACTTAAACATAAACTTCAATTTCAAACTTAACTTCAACTTCAAATTCAATTTCAAATTCAATTTTAACTTCAACTTCAATTTCAACTTTAACTTCAATTTCAATTTCAACTTCAATTTCAACTTCAACTTCAACTTCAACTTCAACTTCAACTTCAACTTCAACTTCAAATTCAACTTCAACTTCAACTTCAACTTCAACTTCAACTTCAACTTTAACTTCAACATCAACTTCAACTTCAAATTCAACTTCAACTTCAACTTCAACTTCAACTTCAAATTCAACTTCAACTTCAACTTCATATTCTACTTCAACATCAACTTCAATTTCAACTTCAACTTTAACTTCAACTTTAACTTCAACTTCAACTTCGAATTCAACTTCAAATTCAACTTTAACTTCAACTTCAACTTCAACTTCAACTTCAACTTCACCTTCAAATTCAACTTCAACTTCAACTTCATATTCTACTTCAACATCAACTTCAATTTCAACTTCAACTTTAACTTCAACTTTAACTTCAACTTCAACTTCGAATTCAACTTCAAATTCAACTTTAACTTCAACTTCAACTTCAACTTCAACTTCAAATTCAACTTCAACTTCAACTTCATATTCTACTTCAACATCAACTTCAATTTCAATTTCAACTTTAACTTCAATTTCAACTTCAACTTCAACTTCAATTTCAACTTCAACTTCAATTTCAACTTCAACTTCAACTTCAACTTCAAATTCAACTTCAACTTCAACTTCATATTCTATTTCAACATCAACTTCAATTTCAACTTCAACTTTAACTTCAACTTTAACTTCAACTTCAACTTCGAATTCAACTTCAAATTCAACTTTAACTTCAACTTCAACTTCAACTTCAACTTCAACTTCAAATTCAACTTCAACTTCAACTTCATATTCTATTTCAACATCAACTTCAATTTCAACTTCAACTTTAACTTCAACTTTAACTTCAACTTCAACTTCAAATTCAAATTCAACTTCACCTTCAACTTCAACTTCAACTTCAACTTCAACTTCAAATTCAACTTCAACTTCAACTTCAACTTCAACTTTAACTTAAACTTAAACTTCAATTTCAAACTTAACTTCAACTTCAACTTCTACTTCAATTTCAATTTCAAATTCAATTTTAACTTCAACTTCAATTTCAACTTTAACTTCAACTTCAATTTCAACTTCAACTTCAATTTCAACTTCAACTTCAGCTTCATTTTCAACTTTAAGTTCAACTTCAATTTCAACTTCAACTTCAATTTCAACTTCAATTTCAACTTTAACTTCAACTTCAATTTCAACTTCAACTTCAATTTCAAATTCAATTTCAAATTCAACTTCAATTTCAACTTTAACTTCAACTTCAATTTCAACTTCAACTTCATTTTCAACTTCAACTTCAATTTCAACTTCAACTTCAATTTCAACTTCAACTTCAACTTCAACTTCATTTTCAACTTTAAGTTCAACTTCAATTTCAACTTCAACTTCAATTTCAACTTCAATTTCAACTTTAACTTCAACTTCAACTTCAACTTCAATTTCAATTTTAAATTCAATTTCAACTTCAACTTCAACTTCAACTTCAACTTCAACTTCAACTTCAACTTCAAATTCAACTTCAACTTCAACTTCCTATTCTACTTCAACATCAACTTCAATTTCAACTTCAACTTTAACTTCAACTTTAACTTCAACTTCAACTTCGAATTCAACTTCAAATTCAACTTTAACTTCAACTTCAACTTCAACTTCAACTTCAAATTCAACTTCAACTTCAACTTCATATTCTACTTCAACATCAACTTCAATTTCAACTTCAACTTTAACTTCAACTTTAACTTCAACTTCAACTTCGAATTCAACTTCAAATTCAACTTTAACTTCAACTTCAACTTCAACTTCAACTTCAACTTCAACTTCAAATTCAACTTCAACTTCAACTTCATATTCTATTTCAACATCAACTTCAATTTCAACTTCAACTTTAACTTCAACTTTAACTTCAACTTCAACTTCGAATTCAACTTCAAATTCAACTTTAACTTCAACTTCAACTTCAACTTCAACTTCAACTTCAAATTCAACTTCAACTTCATATTCTATTTCAACATCAACTTCAATTTCAACTTCAACTTTAACTTCAACTTTAACTTCAACTTCAACTTCAAATTCAAATTCAACTTCACCTTCAACTTCAACTTCAACTTCAACTTCAACTTCAAATTCAACTTCAACTTCAACTTCAACTTCAACTTCAACTTTAACTTAAACTTAAACTTCAATTTCAAACTTAACTTCAACTTCAACTTCTACTTCAATTTCAATTTCAAATTCAATTTTAACTTCAACTTCAATTTCAACTTTAACTTCAACTTCAATTTCAACTTCAACTTCAATTTCAACTTCAACTTCAACTTCATTTTCAACTTTAAGTTCAACTTCAATTTCAACTTCAACTTCAATTTCAACTTCAATTTCAACTTTAACTTCAACTTCAATTTCAACTTCAACTTCAATTTCAAATTCAATTTCAAATTCAACTTCAATTTCAACTTTAACTTCAACTTCAATTTCAACTTCAACTTCATTTTCAACTTCAACTTCAATTTCAACTTCAACTTCAATTTCAACTTCAACTTCAACTTCAACTTCAATTCCAACTTCATTTTCAACTTTAACTTCACCTTCAACTTCAACTTCAACTTCAACTTCAACTTCAACTTCAACTTCAAATTCAACTTCAACTTCAACTTCATCTTCAACTTTAACTTCAACTTCAACTTCAAATTCAACTTCAACTTCAACTTCAAATTCAACTTCAACTTCACCTTCAACTTCAACTTCAACTTCAACTTCAACTTCAATTTCAATTTCAAATTTAATTTCAACTTCAACTTCAATTTCAACTTTAACTTCAACTTCAATTTCAACTTCAACTTCAATTTCAACTTCAACTTCAACTTCATTTTCAACTTTAAGTTCAACTTCAATTTCAACTTCAACTTCAATTTCAACTTCAATTTCAACTTTAACTTCAACTTCAATTTCAACTTCAACTTCAATTTCAAACTTAAACATAAACTTCAATTTCAAACTTAACTTCAACTTCAAATTCAATTTCAAATTCAATTTTAACTTCAACTTCAATTTCAACTTTAACTTCAACTTCAACTTCAACTTCAATTTCAATTTCAAATTCAATTTCAACTTCAACTTCAACTTCAACTTCGACTTCAACTTCAACTTCAATTTCAAACTTAAACATAAACTTCAATTTCAAACTTAACTTCAACTTCAAATTCAATTTCAAATTCAATTTCAACTTTAACTTCATTTTCAACTTTAAGATCAACTTCAATTTCAACTTCAACTTCAATTTCAACTTCAACTTCAATTTCAACTTCAACTTCAATTTCAACTTCAACTTCAATTTCAAACTTAAACATAAACTTCAATTTCAAACTTAACTTCAACTTCAAATTCAATTTCAAATTCAATTTTAACTTCAACTTCAATTTCAACTTCAACTTCAACTTCAACTTCAACTTCAACTTCAACTTCAACTTCAACTTCAACTTCATCTTCAAATTCAACTTCAACTTCAAATTCAACTTCAACTTCAACTTCAACTTTAACTTCAACTTCAACTTCAACTTCAACTTCAAATTCAACTTCAACTTCAACTTCAACTTCAACTTCAACTTCAAATTCAACTTCAACTTCAACTTCGTATTCTACTTCAACATCAACTTCAATTTCAACTTCAACTTTAACTTCAACTTTAACTTCAACTTCAACTTCGAATTCAACTTCGAATTCAACTTCAAATTCAACTTTAACTTCAACTTCAACTTCAACTTCAACTTCAACTTCAACTTCAACTTCAAGTTCAAGTTCAAGTCCAAGTTCAACTTCAACTTCAACTTCAATTTCAACTTTATCTTCAACTTCAATTTCAACTTCAACTTTAATTTCAACTTTAACTTCAACTTCAACTTCGAATTCAACTTCAAATTCAACTTCAAATTCAACTTTAACTTCAACTTCAACTTCAAATTCAAGTTCAAGTTCAAGTTCAAGTTCAAGTTCAAGTTCAACTTCAACTTCAATTTCAACTTCAACTTCAACTTCAACTTCAACTTCAACTTCAACTTCAAATTCAACTTCAACTTCAACTTCAAATTCAACTTCAACTTCAAATTAAACTTAAACTTCAATTTCAAACTTAACTTCAACTTCAACTTCTACTTCAATTTCAATTTCAAATTCAATTTCAACTTCAACTTCAATTTCAACTTTAACTTCAACTTCAATTTCAACTTCAACTTCAATTTCAACTTCAACTTCAACTTCATTTTCAACTTTAAGTTCAACTTCAATTTCAATTTCAACTTCAACTTCAATTTCAAATTCAATTTCAACTTCAACTTCAATTTCAACTTTAACTTCAACAGCAACTTCAATTTCAACTTCAACTTTAACTTCAACTTTAACTTCAACTTCAACTTCGAATTCAACTTCAAATTCAACTTTAACTTCAACTTCAACTTCAACTTCAACTTCAACTTCAACTTCAACTTCAAATTCAACTTCAACTTCAACTTCATATTCTACTTCAACATCAACTTCAATTTCAACTTCAACTTTAACTTCAACTTTAACTTCAACTTTAACTTCAACTTTAACTTCAACTTCAACTTCGAATTCAACTTCAAATTCAACTTTAACTTCAACTTCAACTTCAACTTCAACTTCAAATTCAACTTCAACTTCAACTTCATATTCTACTTCAACATCAACTTCAATTTCAACTTCAACTTTAACTTCAACTTTAACTTCAACTTCAACTTCGAATTCAACTTCGAATTCAACTTCAAATTCAACTTTAACTTCAACTTCAACTTCAACTTCAACTTCAACTTCAACTTCAAATTCAACTTCAACTTCAACTTCATATTCTGTTTCAACATCAACTTCAATTTCAACTTCAACTTTAACTTCAACTTTAACTTCAACTTCAACTTCGAATTCAACTTCAAATTCAACTTTAACTTCAACTTCAACTTCAACTTCAACTTCAACTTCAAATTCAACTTCAACTTCAACTTCATATTCTATTTCAACATCAACTTCAATTTCAACTTCAACTTTAACTCAACTTTAACTTCAACTTTAACTTCAACTTTAACTTCAACTTCAACTTCAAATTCAAATTCAACTTCACCTTCAACTTCAACTTCAACTTCAACTTCAACTTCAACTTCAACTTCAAATTCAACTTCAACTTCAACTTCAAATTCAACTTCAACTTCAACTTTAACTTAAACTTAAACTTCAATTTCAAACTTAACTTCAACTTCAACTTCTACTTCAATTTCAATTTCAAATTCAATTTCAACTTCAACTTCAATTTCAACTTCAACTTCAACTTCATTTTCAACTTTAAGTTCAACTTCAATTTCAACTTCAACTTCAATTTCAACTTCAATTTCAACTTTAACTTCAACTTCAATTTCAACTTCAACTTCAATTTCAAATTCAATTTCAAATTCAACTTCAATTTCAACTTTAACTTTAACTTCAACTTCAATTTCAACTTCAACTTCATTTTCAACTTCAACTTCAATTTCAACTTCAACTTCAACTTCAACTTCAATTCCAACTTCATTTTCAACTTTAACTTCACCTTCAACTTCAACTTCAACTTCAACTTCAACTTCAACTTCAACTTCAACTTCAACTTCAAATTCAACGTCAACTTCAACTTCATCTTCAACTTTAACTTCAACTTCAACTTCAATTTCAACTTCAACTTCAACTTCAAATTCAACTTCAACTTCACCTTCAACTTCAACTTCAACTTCAACTTCAACTTCAACTTCAACTTCAACTTCAAATTCAACTTCAACTTCAACTTCAAATTCAACTTCAACTTCAACTTTAACTTAAACTTAAACTTCAATTTCAAACTTAACTTCAACTTCAACTTCAACTTCAATTTCAATTTCAAATTTAATTTCAACTTCAACTTCAATTTCAACTTTAACTTCAACTTCAATTTCAACTTCAATTTCAAACTTAAACATAAACTTCAATTTCAAACTTAAACATAAACTTCAATTTCAAACTTAACTTCAACTTCAAATTCAATTTCAAATTCAATTTTAACTTCAACTTCAATTTCAACTTCAACTTCAACTTCATTTTCAACTTTAAGTTCAACTTCAATTTCAACTTCAACTTCAATTTCAACCTCAATTTCAACTTTAACTTCAACTTCAATTTCAACTTCAACTTCAATTTCAAACTTAAACATAAACTTCAATTTCAACTTAAACATAAACTTCAATTTCAAACTTAACTTCAACTTCAAATTCAATTTCAAATTCAATTTTAACTTCAACTTCAATTTCAACTTTAACTTCAACTTCAACTTCAACTTCAATTTCAATTTCAAATTCAATTTCAACTTCAACTTCAACTTCAACTTCGACTTCAACTTCAACTTCAATTTCAAACTTAAACATAAACTTCAATTTCAAACTTAACTTCAACTTCAAATTCAATTTCAAATTCAATTTCAACTTTAACTTCAATTTCAACTTTAAGATCAACTTCAATTTCAACTTCAACTTCAATTTCAACTTCAACTTCAATTTCAACTTCAACTTCAATTTCAAACTTAAACATAAACTTCAATTTCAAACTTAACTTCAACTTCAAATTCAATTTCAAATTCAATTTTAACTTCAACTTCAATTTCAACTTCAACTTCAACTTCAACTTCAACTTCAACTTCATCTTCAAATTCAACTTCAACTTCAAATTCAACTTCAACTTCAACTTCAACTTTAACTTCAACTTCAACTTCAACTTCAAATTCAACTTCAACTTCAACTTCAACTTCAACTTCAACTTCAACTTCAAATTCAACTTCAACTTCAACTTCATATTCTACTTCAACATCAACTTCAATTTCAACTTCAACTTTAACTTCAACTTTAACTTCAACTTTAACTTCAACTTCAACTTCGAATTCAACTTCGAATTCAACTTCAAATTCAACTTTAACTTCAACTTCAACTTCAACTTCAACTTCAACTTCAAGTTCAAGTTCAAGTCCAAGTTCAACTTCAACTTCAACTTCAATTTCAACTTTATCTTCAACTTCAATTTCAACTTCAACTTTAATTTCAACTTTAACTTCAACTTCAACTTCGAATTCAACTTCAAATTCAACTTCAAATTCAACTTTAACTTCAACTTCAACTTCAAATTCAAGTTCAAGTTCAAGTTCAAGTTCAAGTTCAAGTTCAACTTGAACTTCAATTTCAACTTCAACTTCAACTTCAACTTCAACTTCAAATTCAACTTCAACTTCAACTTCAAATTCAACTTCAACTTCAACTTAAACTTAAACTTCAATTTCAAACTTAACTTCAACTTCAACTTCTACTTCAATTTCAATTTCAAATTCAATTTCAACTTCAACTTCAATTTCAACTTTAACTTCAACTTCAATTTCAACTTCAACTTCAATTTCAACTTCAACTTCAACTTCATTTCAACTTTAAGTTCAACTTCAATTTCAATTTCAACTTCAACTTCAATTTCAATTCAATTTCAACTTCAACTTCAATTTCAACTTTAACTTCAACATCAACTTCAATTTCAACTTCAACTTTAACTTCAACTTTAACTTCAACTTCAACTTTGAATTCAACTTCAAATTCAACTTTAACTTCAACTTCAACTTCAACTTCAACTTCAACTTCAACTTCAACTTCAACTTCAAATTCAACTTCAACTTCAACTTCAAATTCTACTTCAACATCAACTTCAATTTCAACTTCAACTTTAACTTCAACTTTAACTTCAACTTCAACTTCGAATTCAACTTCAAATTCAACTTTAACTTCAACTTCAACTTCAACTTCAACTTCAAATTCAACTTCAACTTCAACTTCATATTCTACTTCAACATCAACTTCAATTTCAACTTCAACTTTAACTTCAACTTTAACTTCAACTTCAACTTCGAATTCAACTTCAAATTCAACTTTAACTTCAACTTCAACTTCAACTTCAACTTCAACTTCAAATTCAACTTCAACTTCAACTTCATATTCTGTTTCAACATCAACTTCAATTTCAACTTCAACTTTAACTTCAACTTTAACTTCAACTTCAACTTCGAATTCAACTTCAAATTCAACTTTAACTTCAACTTCAACTTCAACTTCAACTTCAACTTCAAATTCAACTTCAACTTCAACTTCATATTCTATTTCAACATCAACTTCAATTTCAACTTCAACTTTAACTTCAACTTTAACTTCAACTTCAACTTCAAATTCAAATTCAACTTCACCTTCAACTTCAACTTCAACTTCAACTTCAACTTCAACTTCAAATTCAACTTCAACTTCAACTTCAAATTCAACTTCAACTTCAACTTTAACTTAACTTAAACTTCAATTTCAAACTTAACTTCAACTTCAACTTCTACTTCAATTTCAATTTCAAATTCAATTTCAACTTCAACTTCAATTTCAACTTCAACTTCAACTTCATTTTCAACTTTAAGTTCAACTTCAATTTCAACTTCAACTTCAATTTCAACTTCATTTCAACTTTAACTTCAACTTCAATTTCAACTTCAACTTCAATTTCAAATTCAATTTCAAATTCAACTTCAATTTCAACTTTAACTTCAACTTCAACTTCAATTTCAACTTCAACTTCATTTTCAACTTCAACTTCAATTTCAACTTCAACTTCAACTTCAACTTCAATTCCAACTTCATTTTCAACTTTAACTTCACCTTCAACTTCAACTTCAACTTCAACTTCAACTTCAACTTCAACTTCAAATTCAACTTCAACTTCAACTTCATCTTCAACTTTAACTTCAACTTCAACTTCAAATTCAACTTCAACTTCAACTTCAAATTCAACTTCAACTTCACCTTCAACTTCAACTTCAACTTCAACTTCAACTTCAACTTCAACTTCAACTTCAAATTCAACTTCAACTTCAACTTCAAATTCAACTTCAACTTCAACTTTAACTTAAACTTAAACTTCAATTTCAAACTTAACTTCAACTTCAACTTCAACTTCAATTTCAATTTCAAATTTAATTTCAACTTCAACTTCAATTTCAACTTTAACTTCAACTTCAATTTCAAATTCAACTTCAATTTCAACTTCAACTTCAACTTCATTTTCAACTTTAAGTTCAACTTCAATTTCAACTTCAACTTCAATTTCAACTTCAATTTCAACTTTAACTTCAACTTCAATTTCAACTTCAACTTCAATTTCAAACTTAAACATAAACTTCAATTTCAAACTTAACTTCAACTTCAAATTCAATTTCAAATTCAATTTTAACTTCAACTTCAATTTCAACTTTAACTTCAACTTCAATTTCAACTTCGACTTCAACTTCAACTTCAAATTCAACTTCAACTTCAACTTCAAATTCAACTTCAACTTCAACTTTAACTTAAACTTAAACTTCAATTTCAAACTTAACTTCAACTTCAACTCCTACTTCAATTTCAATTTCAAATTCAATTTCAACTTCAACTTCAATTTCAACTTCAACTTCAATTTCAACTTCAACTTCAATTTCAACTTCAACTTCAACTTCATTTTCAACTTTAAGTTCAACTTCAATTTCAATTTCAACTTCAACTTCAATTTCAAATTCAATTTCAACTTCAACTTCAATTTCAACTTTAACTTCAACATCAACTTCAATTTCAACTTCAACTTTAACTTCAACTTTAACTTCAACTTCAACTTCGAATTCAACTTCAAATTCAACTTTAACTTCAACTTCAACTTCAACTTCAACTTCAACTTCAACTTCAACTTCAACTTCAAATTCAACTTCAACTTCAACTTCATATTCTACTTCAACATCAACTTCAATTTCAACTTCAACTTTAACTTCAACTTTAACTTCAACTTCAACTTCGAATTCAACTTCAAATTCAACTTTAACTTCAACTTCAATTTCAACTTCAACTTCAAATTCAACTTCAACTTCAACTTCATATTCTACTTCAAAATCAACTTCAATTTCAACTTCAACTTTAACTTCAACTTTAACTTCAACTTCAACTTCGAATTCAACTTCAAATTCAACTTTAACTTCAACTTCAACTTCAACTTCAACTTCAACTTCAAATTCAACTTCAACTTCAACTTCATATTCTGTTTCAACATCAACTTCAATTTCAACTTCAACTTTAACTTCAACTTTAACTTCAACTTCAACTTCGAATTCAACTTCAAATTCAACTTTAACTTCAACTTCAACTTCAACTTCAACTTCAACTTCAAATTCAACTTCAACTTCAACTTCATATTCTATTTCAACATCAACTTCAATTTCAACTTCAACTTTAACTTCAACTTTAACTTCAACTTCAACTTCAAATTCAAATTCAACTTCACCTTCAACTTCAACTTCAACTTCAACTTCAACTTCAACTTCAACTTCAAATTCAACTTCAACTTCAACTTCAAATTCAACTTCAACTTTAACTTAAACTTAAACTTCAATTTCAAACTTAACTTCAACTTCAACTTCTACTTCAATTTCAATTTCAAATTCAATTTCAACTTCAACTTCAATTTCAACTTCAACTTCAACTTCATTTTCAACTTTAAGTTCAACTTCAATTTCAACTTCAACTTCAATTTCAACTTCAATTTCAACTTTAACTTCAACTTCAATTTCAACTTCAACTTCAATTTCAAATTCAATTTCAAATTCAACTTCAATTTCAACTTTAACTTCAACTTCAACTTCAATTTCAACTTCAACTTCATTTTCAACTTCAACTTCAATTTCAACTTCAACTTCAACTTCAACTTCAATTCCAACTTCATTTTCAACTTTAACTTCACCTTCAACTTCAACTTCAACTTCAACTTCAACTTCAACTTCAACTTCAAATTCAACTTCAACTTCAACTTCATCTTCAACTTTAACTTCAACTTCAACTTCAAATTCAACTTCAACTTCAACTTCAAATTCAACTTCAACTTCACCTTCAACTTCAACTTCAACTTCAACTTCAACTTCAACTTCAACTTCAAATTCAACTTCAACTTCAACTTCAAATTCAACTTCAACTTCAACTTTAACTTAAACTTAAACTTCAATTTCAAACTTAACTTCAACTTCAACTTCAACTTCAATTTCAATTTCAAATTTAATTTCAACTTCAACTTCAATTTCAACTTTAACTTCAACTTCAATTGCAACTTCAACTTCAATTTCAACTTCAACTTCAACTTCATTTTCAACTTTAAGTTCAACTTCAATTTCAACTTCAACTTCAATTTCAACTTCAATTTCAACTTTAACTTCAACTTCAATTTCAACTTCAACTTCAATTTCAAACTTAAACATAAACTTCAATTTCAAACTTAACTTCAACTTCAAATTCAATTTCAAATTCAATTTTAACTTCAACTTCAATTTCAACTTTAACTTCAACTTCAATTTCAACTTCGACTTCAACTTCAACTTCAAATTCAACTTCAACTTCAACTTCAAATTCAACTTCAACTTCAACTTTAACTTAAACTTAAACTTCAATTTCAAACTTAACTTCAACTTCAACTCCTACTTCAATTATAATTTCAAATTCAATTTCAACTTCATCTTCAATTTCAACTTTAACTTCAACTTCAATTTCAACTTAAACTTCAATTTCATCTTCAACTTCAACTTCTACTTCAATTTCAATTTCAAATTCAATTTCAACTTCAACTTCAATTTCAACTGCAACTTCAACTTCATTTTCAACTTTAAGTTCAACTTCAATTTCAATTTCAACTTCAACTTCAATTTCAAATTCAATTTCAACTTCAACTTCAATTTCAACTTTAACTTCAACTTCAACTTCAATTTCAACTTCAACTTCATTTTCAACTTCAACTTCAATTTCAACTTCAACTTCAACTTCAACTTCAATTCCAACTTCATTTTCAACTTTAACTTCACCTTCAACTTCAACTTCAACTTCAACTTCAAATTCAACTTCAACTTCAACTTTAACTTCAACTTCAACTTCAATTCCAACTTCATTTTCAACTTTAACTTCACCTTCAACTTCAACTTCAACTTCAACTTCAACTTCAACTTCAACTTCAAATTCAACTTCAACTTCAACTTCATCTTCAACTTTAACTTCAACTTCAACTTCAAATTCAACTTCAACTTCAACTTCAAATTCAACTTCAACTTCACCTTCAACTTCAACTTCAACTTCAACTTCAACTTCAACTTCAACTTCAAATTCAACTTCAACTTCAACTTCAAATTCAACTTCAACTTCAACTTTAACTTAAACTTAAACTTCAATTTCAAACTTAACTTCAACTTCAACTTCTACTTCAATTTCAATTTCAAATTCAATTTCAACTTCAACTTCAATTTCAACTTTTACTTCAACTTCAATTTCAACTTCAACTTCAATTTCATCTTCAACTTCAACTTCATTTTCAACTTTAAGTTCAACTTCAATTTCAATTTCAACTTCAACTTCAATTTCAAATTCAATTTCAACTTCAACTTCAATTTCAACTTTAACTTCAACTTCAACTTCAATTTCAACTTCAACTTCATTTTCAACTTCAACTTCAATTTCAACTTCAACTTCAACTACAACTTCAATTCCAACTTCATTTTCAACTTTAACTTCACCTTCAACTTCAACTTCAACTTCAACTTCAACTTCAACTTCAAATTCAACTTCATCTTCAACTTTAACTTCAACTTCAACTTCATCTTCAACTTTAACTTCAACTTCAACTTCAAATTCAACTTCAACTTCATCTTCAAATTCAAATTCAACTTCACCTTCAACTTCAACTTCAACTTCAACTTCAACTTCAACTTCAACTTCAAATTCAACTTCAACTTCAACTTCAAATTCAACTTCAACTTCAACTTCATCTTCAACTTTAACTTCAACTTCAACTTCAAATTCAACTTCAACTTCAACTTCAAATTCAACTTCAACTTCACCTTCAACTTCAACTTCAACTTCAACTTCAACTTCAACTTCAACTTCAAATTCAACTTCAACTTCAACTTCAAATTCAACTTCAACTTCAACTTTAACTTAAACTTAAACTTCAATTTCAAACTTAACTTCAACTTCAACTTCTACTTCAATTTCAATTTCAAATTCAATTTCAACTTCAACTTCAATTTCAACTTTAACTTCAACTTCAATTTCAACTTCAACTTCAATTTCATCTTCAACTTCAACTTCATTTTCAACTTTAAGTTCAACTTCAATTTCAATTTCAACTTCAACTTCAATTTCAAATTCAATTTCAACTTCAACTTCAATTTCAACTTTAACTTCAACTTCAACTTCAATTTCAACTTCAACTTCATTTTCAACTTCAACTTCAATTTCAACTTCAACTTCAACTTCAACTTCAATTCCAACTTCATTTTCAATTTTAACTTCACCTTCAACTTCAACTTCAACTTCAACTTCAACTTCAACTTCAAATTCAACTTCAACTTCAACTTCATCTTCAACTTTAACTTCAACTTCAACTTCAAATTCAACTTCAACTTCAACTTCAAATTCAACTTCAACTTCACCTTCAACTTCAACTTCAACTTCAACTTCAACTTCAACTTCAACTTCAAATTCAACTTCAACTTCAACTTCAAATTCAACTTCAACTTCAACTTTAACTTAAACTTAAACTTCAATTTCAAACTTAACTTCAACTTCAACTTCAACTTCAATTTCAATTTCAAATTCAATTTCAACTTCAACTTCAATTTCAACTTTAACTTCAACTTCAATTTCAACTTCAACTTCAATTTCAACTTCAACTTCAACTTCATTTTCAACTTTAAGTTCAACTTCAATTTCAACTTCAACTTCAATTTCTACTTCAATTTCAACTTTAACTTCAACTTCAATTTCAACTTCAACTTCAATTTCAAACTTAAACATAAACTTCAATTTCAAACTTAACTTCAACTTCAAATTCAATTTCAAATTTAATTTTAACTTCAACTTCAATTTCAACTTTAACTTCAACTTCAACTTCAACTTCAATTTCAATTTTAAATTCAATTTCAACTTCAACTTCAACTTCAACTTCAACTTCAACTTCAACTTCAACTTCAATTTCAAACTTAAACATAAACTTCAATTTCAAACTTAACTTCAACTTCAAATTCAATTTCAAATTCAATTTCAACATTAACTTCAATTTCAACTTTAAGATCAACTTCAATTTCAAATTCAACTTCAATTTCAACTTCAACTTCAATTTCAACTTCAACTTCAATTTCAAACTTAAACATAAACTTCAATTTCAAACTTAACTTCAACTTCAAATTCAATTTCAAATTCAATTTTAACTTCAACTTCAATTTCAACTTTAACTTCAACTTCAACTTCAACTTCAATTTCAATTTCAAATTCAATTTCAACTTCAACTTCAACTTCAACTTCAACTTCAACTTCAACTTCAACTTCAACTTCAAATTCAACTTCAACTTCAACTTCAACTTCAACTTCAACTTCAACTTTAACTTCAACATCAATTTCAACTTCAAATTCAATTTCAACTTCAAATTCAACTTCAACTTCAACTTCAACTTCAACTTCAAATTCAACTTCAACTTCAACTTCATATTCTACTTCAACATCAACTTCAATTTCAACTTCAACTTTAACTTCAACTTTAACTTCAACTTCAACTTCGAATTCAACTTCAAATTCAACTTTAACTTCAACTTCAACTTCAACTTCAACTTCAACTTGAACTTCAACTTGAACTTCAACTTCAACTTCAACTTCAACTTCAAATTCAACTTCAACTTCAACTTCATATTCTACTTCAACATCAACTTCAATTTCAACTTCAACTTTAACTTCAACTTTAACTTCAACTTCAACTTCGAATTCAACTTCAAATTCAACTTTAACTTCAACTTCAACTTCAACTTCAACTTCAAATTCAACTTCAACTTCAACTTCATTTTCTACTTCAAAATCAACTTCAATTTCAACTTCAACTTTAACTTCAACTTTAACTTCAACTTCAACTTCGAATTCAACTTCGAATTCAACTTCAAATTCAACTTTAACTTCAACTTTAACTTCAACTTCAACTTCAACTTCAACTTCAAATTCAACTTCCACTTCAACTTCATATTCTATTTCAACATCAACTTCAATTTCAACTTCAACTTTAACTTCAACTTTAACTTCAACTTCAACTTCGAATTCAACTTCAAATTCAACTTTAACTTCAACTTCAACTTCAATTCCAACTTCATTTTCAACTTTAACTTCACCTTCAACTTCAACTTCAACTTCAACTTCAACTTCAACTTCAATTTCAACTTCAACTTCAACTTCAACTTCAACTTCAACTTCAACTTCAACTTCAACTTCATCTTCAAATTCAACTTCAACTTCAAATTCAACTTCAACTTCAACTTCAACTTTAACTTCAACTTCAACTTCAACTTCAAATTCAACTTCAACTTCAACTTCAACTTCAACTTCAAATTCAACTTCAACTTCAACTTCATATTCTACTTCAACATCAACTTCAATTTCAACTTCAACTTTAACTTCAACTTTAACTTCAACTTCAACTTCGAATTCAACTTCGAATTCAACTTCGAATTCAACTTCAAATTCAACTTTAACTTCAACTTCAACTTCAACTTCAAGTTCAAGTTCAAGTCCAAGTTCAACTTCAACTTCAACTTCAATTTCAACTTTATCTTCAACTTCAATTTCAACTTCAACTTTAATTTCAACTTTAACTTCAACTTCAACTTCGAATTCAACTTCAAATTCAACTTCAAATTCAACTTTAACTTCAACTTCAACTTCAAATTCAAGTTCAAGTTCAAGTTCAAGTTCAAGTTCAAGTTCAACTTCAACTTCAATTTCAACTTCAACTTCAACTTCAACTTCAACTTCAACTTCAAATTCAACTTCAACTTCAACTTCAAATTCAACTTCAACTTCAACTTAAACTTAAACTTCAATTTCAAACTTAACTTCAACTTCAAGTTCAAGTTCAAGTTCAAGTTCAAGTTCAACTTCAACTTCAATTTCAACTTCAACTTCAACTTCAACTTCAACTTCAACTTCAAATTCAACTTCAACTTCAACTTCAAATTCAACTTCAACTTCAACTTAAACTTAAACTTCAATTTCAAACTTAACTTCAACTTCAACTTCTACTTCAATTTCAATTTCAAATTCAATTTCAACTTCAACTTCAATTTCAACTTTAACTTCAACTTCAATTTCAACTTCAACTTCAATTTCAACTTCAACTTCAACTTCATTTTCAACTTTAAGTTCAACTTCAATTTCAATTTCAACTTCAACTTCAATTTCAAATTCAATTTCAACTTCAACTTCAATTTCAACTTTAACTTCAACATCAACTTCAATTTCAACTTCAACTTTAACTTCAACTTTAACTTCAACTTCAACTTCGAATTCAACTTCAAATTCAACTTTAACTTCAACTTCAACTTCAACTTCAACTTCAACTTCAACTTCAACTTCAAATTCAACTTCAACTTCAACTTCATATTCTACATCAACATCAACTTCAATTTCAACTTCAACTTTAACTTCAACTTTAACTTCAACTTCAACTTCGAATTCAACTTCAAATTCAACTTTAACTTCAACTTCAACTTCAACTTCAACTTCAAATTCAACTTCAACTTCAACTTCATATTCTACTTCAACATCAACTTCAATTTCAACTTCAACTTTAACTTCAACTTTAACTTCAACTTCAACTTCGAATTCAACTTCAAATTCAACTTTAACTTCAACTTCAACTTCAACTTCAACTTCAACTTCAACTTCAACTTCAACTTCAAATTCAACTTCAACTTCAACTTCATATTCTATTTCAACATCAACTTCAATTTCAACTTCAACTTTAACTTCAACTTTAACTTCAACTTCAACTTCGAATTCAACTTCAAATTCAACTTTAACTTCAACTTCAACTTCAACTTCAACTTCAACTTCAAATTCAACTTCAACTTCAACTTCATATTCTATTTCAACATCAACTTCAATTTCAACTTCAACTTTAACTTCAACTTTAACTTCAACTTCAAATTCAAATTCAACTTCACCTTCAATTTCAACTTCAACTTCAACTTCAACTTCAACTTCAACTTCAACTTCAACTTCAAATTCAACTTCAACTTCAACTTCAAATTCAACTTCAACTTCAACTTTAACTTAAACTTAAACTTCAATTTCAAACTTAACTTCAACTTCAACTTCTACTTCAATTTCAATTTCAAATTCAATTTCAACTTCAACTTCAATTTCAACTTCAACTTCAACTTCATTTTCAACTTTAAGTTCAACTTCAATTTCAACTTCAACTTCAATTTCAACTTCAATTTCAACTTCAACTTCAATTTCAAATTCAATTTCAAATTCAACTTCAATTTCAACTTTAACTTCAACTTCAACTTCAATTTCAACTTCAACTTTATTTTCAACTTCAACTTCAATTTCAACTTCAACTTCAACTTCAACTTCAATTCCAACTTCATTTTCAACTTTAACTTTACCTTCAACTTCAACTTCAACTTCAACTTCAACTTCAACTTCAACTTCAAATTCAACTTCAACTTCAACTTCATCTTCAACTTTAACTTCAACTTCAACTTCAAATTCAACTTCAACTTCAACTTCAAATTCAACTTCAACTTCACCTTCAACTTCAACTTCAACTTCAACTTCAACTTCAACTTCAACTTCAACTTCAAATTCAACTTCAACTTCAACTTCAAATTCAACTTCAACTTCAACTTTAACTTAAACTTAAACTTCAATTTCAAACTTAACTTCAACTTGAACTTCAACTTCAATTTCAATTTCAAATTTAATTTCAACTTCAACTTCAATTTCAACTTTAACTTCAACTTCAATTTCAACTTCAACTTCAATTTCAACTTCAACTTCAACTTCATTTTCAACTTTAAGTTCAACTTCAATTTCAACTTCAACTTCAATTTCAACTTCAATTTCAATTTTAACTTCAACTTCAATTTCAACTTCAACTTCAATTTCAAACTTAAACATAAACTACAATTTCAAACTTAACTTCAACTTCAAATTCAATTTCAAATTCAATTTTAACTTCAACTTCAATTTCAACTTTAACTTCAACTTCAACTTCAACTTCAATTTCAATTTCAAATTCAATTTCAACTTCAACTTCAACTTCAACTTCGACTTCAACTTCAACTTCAATTTCAAACTTAAACATAAACTTCAATTTCAAACTTAACTTCAACTTCAAATTCAATTTCAAATTCAATTTCAACTTTAACTTCAATTTCAACTTTAAGATCAACTTCAATTTCAACTTCAACTTCAATTTCAACTTCAACTTCAATTTCAACTTCAACTTCAATTTCAACTTCAACTTCAATTTCAAACTTAAACAAAAACTTCAATTTCAAACTTAACTTCAACTTCAAATTCAATTTCAAATTCAATTTTAACTTCAACTTCAATTTCAACTTCAACTTCATCTTCAACTTCAACTTCAACTTCAACTTCAACTTCAACTTCAACTTCAACTTCAACTTCAAATTCAACTTCAACTTCAAATTCAACTTCAACTTCAACTTCAACTTTAACTTCAACTTCAACTTCAACTTCAAATTCAACTTCAACTTCAACTTCAACTTCAACTTCAAATTCAACTTCAACTTCATATTCTACTTCAACATCAACTTCAATTTCAACTTCAACTTTAACTTCAACTTTAACTTCAACTTCAACTTCGAATTCAACTTCGAATTCAACTTCAAATTCAACTTTAACTTCAACTTCAACTTCAACTTCAACTTCAACTTCAACTTCAACTTCAACTTCAACTTCAAGTTCAAGTTCAAGTCCAAGTTCAACTTCAACTTCAACTTCAATTTCAACTTTATCTTCAACTTCTATTTCAACTTCAACTTTAATTTCAACTTTAACTTCAACTTCAACTTCGAATTCAACTTCAAATTCAACTTCAAATTCAACTTTAACTTCAACTTCAACTTCAAATTCAAGTTCAAGTTCAAGTTCAAGTTCAAGTTCAACTTCAACTTCAATTTCAACTTCAACTTCAACTTCAACTTCAACTTCAAATTCAACTTCAACTTCAACTTCAAATTCAACTTCAACTTCAACTTTAACTTAAACTTAAACTTCAATTTCAAACTTAACTTCAACTTCAACTTCTACTTCAATTTCAATTTCAAATTCAATTTCAACTTCAACTTCAACTTCAAATTCAACTTTAACTTCAACTTCAACTTCAACTTCAACTTCAAATTCAACTTCAACTTCAACTTCATTTTCTACTTCAAAATCAACTTCAATTTCAACTTCAACTTTAACTTCAACTTTAACTTCAACTTCAACTTCGAATTCAACTTCGAATTCAACTTCAAATTCAACTTTAACTTCAACTTCAACTTCAACTTCAACTTCAACTTCAACTTCAAATTCAACTTCCACTTCAACTTCATATTCTATTTCAACATCAACTTCAATTTCAACTTCAACTTTAACTTCAACTTTAACTTCAACTTCAACTTCGAATTCAACTTCAAATTCAACTTTAACTTCAACTTCAACTTCAATTCCAACTTCATTTTCAACTTTAACTTCACCTTCAACTTCAACTTCAACTTCAACTTCAACTTCAACTTCAATTTCAACTTCAACTTCAACTTCAACTTCAACTTCAACTTCAACTTCAACTTCAACTTCATCTTCAAATTCAACTTCAACTTCAAATTCAACTTCAACTTCAACTTCAACTTTAACTTCAACTTCAACTTCAACTTCAAATTCAACTTCAACTTCAACTTCAACTTCAACTTCAAATTCAACTTCAACTTCAACTTCATATTCTACTTCAACATCAACTTCAATTTCAACTTCAACTTTAACTTCAACTTTAACTTCAACTTCAACTTCGAATTCAACTTCGAATTCAACTTCGAATTCAACTTCAAATTCAACTTTAACTTCAACTTCAACTTCAACTTCAAGTTCAAGTTCAAGTCCAAGTTCAACTTCAACTTCAACTTCAATTTCAACTTTATCTTCAACTTCAATTTCAACTTCAACTTTAATTTCAACTTTAACTTCAACTTCAACTTCGAATTCAACTTCAAATTCAACTTCAAATTCAACTTTAACTTCAACTTCAACTTCAAATTCAAGTTCAAGTTCAAGTTCAAGTTCAAGTTCAAGTTCAACTTCAACTTCAATTTCAACTTCAACTTCAACTTCAACTTCAAGTTCAAGTTCAAGTTCAAGTTCAAGTTCAACTTCAACTTTAATTTCAACTTCAACTTCAACTTCAACTTCAACTTCAACTTCAAATTCAACTTCAACTTCAACTTCAAATTCAACTTCAACTTCAACTTAAACTTAAACTTCAATTTCAAACTTAACTTCAACTTCAACTTCTACTTCAATTTCAATTTCAAATTCAATTTCAACTTCAACTTCAATTTCAACTTTAACTTCAACTTCAATTTCAACTTCAACTTCAATTTCAACTTCAACTTCAACTTCATTTTCAACTTTAAGTTCAACTTCAATTTCAATTTCAACTTCAACTTCAATTTCAAATTCAATTTCAACTTCAACTTCAATTTCAACTTTAACTTCAACATCAACTTCAATTTCAACTTCAACTTTAACTTCAACTTTAACTTCAACTTCAACTTCGAATTCAACTTCAAATTCAACTTTAACTTCAACTTCAACTTCAACTTCAACTTCAACTTCAACTTCAACTTCAAATTCAACTTCAACTTCAACTTCATATTCTACATCAACATCAACTTCAATTTCAACTTCAACTTTAACTTCAACTTTAACTTCAACTTTAACTTCAACTTCAACTTCGAATTCAACTTCAAATTCAACTTTAACTTCAACTTCAACTTCAACTTCAACTTCAAATTCAACTTCAACTTCAACTTCATATTCTACTTCAACATCAACTTCAATTTCAACTTCAACTTTAACTTCAACTTTAACTTCAACTTCAACTTCGAATTCAACTTCAAATTCAATTTTAACTTCAACTTCAACTTCAACTTCAACTTCAACTTCAACTTCAACTTCAACTTCAAATTCAACTTCAACTTCAACTTCATATTCTATTTCAACATCAACTTCAATTTCAACTTCAACTTTAACTTCAACTTTAACTTCAACTTCAACTTCGAATTCAACTTCAAATTCAACTTTAACTTCAACTTCAACTTCAACTTCAACTTCAACTTCAAATTCAACTTCAACTTCAACTTCATATTCTATTTCAACATCAACTTCAATTTCAACTTCAACTTTAACTTCAACTTTAACTTCAACTTCAAATTCAAATTCAACTTCACCTTCAATTTCAACTTCAACTTCAACTTCAACTTCAACTTCAACTTCAACTTCAACTTCAAATTCAACTTCAACTTCAACTTCAAATTCAACTTCAACTTCAACTTTAACTTAAACTTAAACTTCAATTTCAAACTTAACTTCAACTTCAACTTCTACTTCAATTTCAATTTCAAATTCAATTTCAACTTCAACTTCAATTTCAACTTCAACTTCAACTTCATTTTCAACTTTAAGTTCAACTTCAATTTCAACTTCAACTTCAATTTCAACTTCAATTTCAACTTCAACTTCAATTTCAAATTCAATTTCAAATTCAACTTCAATTTCAACTTTAACTTCAACTTCAACTTCAATTTCAACTTCAACTTTATTTTCAACTTCAACTTCAATTTCAACTTCAACTTCAACTTCAACTTCAATTCCAACTTCATTTTCAACTTTAACTTTACCTTCAACTTCAACTTCAACTTCAACTTCAACTTCAACTTCAACTTCAAATTCAACTTCAACTTCAACTTCATCTTCAACTTTAACTTCAACTTCAACTTCAAATTCAACTTCAACTTCAACTTCAAATTCAACTTCAACTTCACCTTCAACTTCAACTTCAACTTCAACTTCAACTTCAACTTCAACTTCAACTTCAAATTCAACTTCAACTTCAACTTCAAATTCAACTTCAACTTCAACTTTAACTTAAACTTAAACTTCAATTTCAAACTTAACTTCAACTTCAACTTCAACTTCAATTTCAATTTCAAATTTAATTTCAACTTCAACTTCAATTTCAACTTTAACTTCAACTTCAATTTCAACTTCAACTTCAATTTCAACTTCAACTTCAACTTCATTTTCAACTTTAAGTTCAACTTCAATTTCAACTTCAACTTCAATTTCAACTTCAATTTCAATTTTAACTTCAACTTCAATTTCAACTTCAACTTCAATTTCAAACTTAAACATAAACTACAATTTCAAACTTAACTTCAACTTCAAATTCAATTTCAAATTCAATTTTAACTTCAACTTCAATTTCAACTTTAACTTCAACTTCAACTTCAACTTCAATTTCAATTTCAAATTCAATTTCAACTTCAACTTCAACTTCAACTTCGACTTCAACTTCAACTTCAATTTCAAACTTAAACATAAACTTCAATTTCAAACTTAACTTCAACTTCAAATTCAATTTCAAATTCAATTTCAACTTTAACTTCAATTTCAACTTTAAGATCAACTTCAATTTCAACTTCAACTTCAATTTCAACTTCAACTTCAATTTCAACTTCAACTTCAATTTCAACTTCAACTTCAATTTCAAACTTAAACAAAAACTTCAATTTCAAACTTAACTTCAACTTCAAATTCAATTTCAAATTCAATTTTAACTTCAACTTCAATTTCAACTTCAACTTCATCTTCAACTTCAACTTCAACTTCAACTTCAACTTCAACTTCAACTTCAACTTCAAATTCAACTTCAACTTCAAATTCAACTTCAACTTCAACTTCAACTTTAACTTCAACTTCAACTTCAACTTCAAATTCAACTTCAACTTCAACTTCAACTTCAACTTCAAATTCAACTTCAACTTCATATTCTACTTCAACATCAACTTCAATTTCAACTTCAACTTTAACTTCAACTTTAACTTCAACTTCAACTTCGAATTCAACTTCGAATTCAACTTCAAATTCAACTTTAACTTCAACTTCAACTTCAACTTCAACTTCAACTTCAACTTCAACTTCAACTTCAACTTCAACTTCAAGTTCAAGTTCAAGTCCAAGTTCAACTTCAACTTCAACTTCAATTTCAACTTTATCTTCAACTTCAATTTCAACTTCAACTTTAATTTCAACTTTAACTTCAACTTCAACTTCGAATTCAACTTCAAATTCAACTTCAAATTCAACTTTAACTTCAACTTCAACTTCAAATTCAAGTTCAAGTTCAAGTTCAAGTTCAAGTTCAACTTCAACTTCAATTTCAACTTCAACTTCAACTTCAACTTCAACTTCAAATTCAACTTCAACTTCAACTTCAAATTCAACTTCAACTTCAACTTTAACTTAAACTTAAACTTCAATTTCAAACTTAACTTCAACTTCAACTTCTACTTCAATTTCAATTTCAAATTCAATTTCAACTTCAACTTCAATTTCAACTTCAACTTCAACTTCATTTTCAACTTTAAGTTCAACTTCAATTTCAATTTCAACTTCAACTTCAATTTCAAATTCAATTTCAACTTCAACTTCAATTTCAACTTTAACTTCAACTTCAACTTCAATTTCAACTTCAACTTCATTTTCAACTTCAACTTCAATTTCAACTTCAACTTCAACTTCAACTTCAATTCCAACTTCATTTTCAACTTTAACTTCACCTTCAACTTCAACTTCAACTTCAACTTCAAATTCAACTTCAACTTCAACTTCAACTTCAACTTCAAATTCAACTTCAACTTCACCTTCAACTTCAACTTCAACTTCAACTTCAACTTCAACTTCAAATTCAACTTCAACTTCAACTTCAAATTCAACTTCAACTTCAACTTTAACTTAAACTTAAACTTCAATTTCAAACTTAACTTCAACGTCAACTTCTACTTCAATTTCAATTTCAAATTCAATTTCAACTTCAACTTCAATTTCAACTTTAACTTCAACTTCAATTTCAACTTCAACTTCAATTTCATCTTCAACTTCAACTTCATTTTCAACTTTAAGTTCAACTTCAATTTCAATTTCAACTTCAACTTCAATTTCAAATTCAATTTCAACTTCAACTTCAATTTCAACTTTAACTTCAACTTCAACTTCAATTTCAACTTCAACTTCATTTTCAACTTCAACTTCAATTTCAACTTCAACTTCAACTTCAACTTCAATTCCAACTTCATTTTCAACTTTAACTTCACCTTCAACTTCAACTTCAACTTCAACTTCAACTTCAACTTCAAATTCAACTTCAACTTCAACTTCAAATTCAACTTCAACTTCACCTTCAACTTCAACTTCAACTTCAACTTCAACTTCAAATTCAACTTCAACTTCAACTTCAAATTCAACTTCAACTTCAACTTTAACTTAAACTTAAACTTCAATTTCAAACTTAACTTCAACTTCAACTTCAACTTCAATTTCAATTTCAAATTCAATTTCAACTTCAACTTCAATTTCAACTTTAACTTCAACTTCAATTTCAACTTCAACTTCAATTTCAACTTCAACTTCAACTTCATTTTCAACTTTAAGTTCAACTTCAATTTCAACTTCAACTTCAATTTCTACTTCAATTTCAACTTTAACTTCAACTTCAATTTCAACTTCAACTTCAATTTCAAACTTAAACATAAACTTCAATTTCAAACTTAACTTCAACTTCAAATTCAATTTCAAATTTAATTTTAACTTCAACTTCAATTTCAACTTTAACTTCAACTTCAACTTCAACTTCAATTTCAATTTTAAATTCAATTTCAACTTCAACTTCAACTTCAACTTCAACTTCAACTTCAACTTCAACTTCAATTTCAATTTCAAACTTAAACATAAACTTCAATTTCAAACTTAACTTCAACTTCAAATTCAATTTCAAATTCAATTTCAACATTAACTTCAATTTCAACTTTAAGATCAACTTCAATTTCAAATTCAACTTCAATTTCAACTTCAACTTCAATTTCAACTTCAACTTCAATTTCAAACTTAAACATAAACTTCAATTTCAAACTTAACTTCAACTTCAAATTCAATTTCAAATTCAATTTTAACTTCAACTTCAATTTCAACTTTAACTTCAACTTCAACTTCAACTTCAATTTCAATTTCAAATTCAATTTCAACTTCAACTTCAACTTCAACTTCAACTTCAACTTCAACTTCAACTTCAACTTCAAATTCAACTTCAACTTCAACTTCAACTTCAACTTCAACTTCAACTTTAACTTCAACATCAATTTCAACTTCAAATTCAACTTCAACTTCAACTTCAACTTCAACTTCAAATTCAACTTCAACTTCAACTTCATATTCTACTTCAACATCAACTTCAATTTCAACTTCAACTTTAACTTCAACTTTAACTTCAACTTCAACTTCGAATTCAACTTCAAATTCAACTTTAACTTCAACTTCAACTTCAACTTCAACTTCAACTTCAACTTCAACTTGAACTTCAACTTCAACTTCAACTTCAACTTCAAATTCAACTTCAACTTCAACTTCATATTCTACTTCAACATCAACTTCAATTTCAACTTCAACTTTAACTTCAACTTTAACTTCAACTTCAACTTCGCTTCAACTTCGAATTCAACTTCAAATTCAACTTTAACTTCAACTTCAACTTCAACTTCAACTTCAAATTCAACTTCAACTTCAACTTCATTTTCTACTTCAAAATCAACTTCAATTTCAACTTCAACTTTAACTTCAACTTTAACTTCAACTTTAACTTCAACTTCAACTTCGAATTCAACTTCGAATTCAACTTCAAATTCAACTTTAACTTCAACTTCAACTTCAACTTCAACTTCAACTTCAACTTCAAATTCAACTTCCACTTCAACTTCATATTCTATTTCAACATCAACTTCAATTTCAACTTCAACTTTAACTTCAACTTCAAATTCAACTTCAACTTCAACTTCAACTTTAACTTCAACTTCAACTTCAACTTCAACTTCGAATTCAACTTCAAATTCAACTTTAACTTCAACTTCAACTTCAATTCCAACTTCATTTTCAACTTTAACTTCACCTTCAACTTCAACTTCAACTTCAACTTCAACTTCAACTTCAATTTCAACTTCAACTTCAACTTCAACTTCAACTTCAACTTCAACTTCAACTTCAACTTCATCTTCAAATTCAACTTCAACTTCAAATTCAACTTCAACTTCAACTTCAACTTTAACTTCAACTTCAACTTCAACTTCAAATTCAACTTCAACTTCAACTTCAACTTCAACTTCAAATTCAACTTCAACTTCAACTTCATATTCTACTTCAACATCAACTTCAATTTCAACTTCAACTTTAACTTCAACTTTAACTTCAACTTCAACTTCGAATTCAACTTCGAATTCAACTTCGAATTCAACTTCAAATTCAACTTTAACTTCAACTTCAACTTCAACTTCAAGTTCAAGTTCAAGTCCAAGTTCAACTTCAACTTCAACTTCAATTTCAACTTTATCTTCAACTTCAATTTCAACTTCAACTTTAATTTCAACTTTAACTTCAACTTCAACTTCGAATTCAACTTCAAATTCAACTTCAAATTCAACTTTAACTTCAACTTCAACTTCAAATTCAAGTTCAAGTTCAAGTTCAAGTTCAAGTTCAAGTTCAACTTCAACTTCAATTTCAACTTCAACTTCAACTTCAACTTCAACTTCAACTTCAAATTCAACTTCAACTTCAACTTCAAATTCAACTTCAACTTCAACTTAAACTTAAACTTCAATTTCAAACTTAACTTCAACTTCAAGTTCAAGTTCAAGTTCAAGTTCAAGTTCAACTTCAACTTCAATTTCAACTTCAACTTCAACTTCAACTTCAACTTCAACTTCAAATTCAACTTCAACTTCAACTTCAAATTCAACTTCAACTTCAACTTAAACTTAAACTTCAATTTCAAACTTAACTTCAACTTCAACTTCTACTTCAATTTCAATTTCAAATTCAATTTCAACTTCAACTTCAATTTCAACTTTAACTTCAACTTCAATTTCAACTTCAACTTCAATTTCAACTTCAACTTCAACTTCATTTTCAACTTTAAGTTCAACTTCAATTTCAATTTCAACTTCAACTTCAATTTCAAATTCAATTTCAACTTCAACTTCAATTTCAACTTTAACTTCAACATCAACTTCAATTTCAACTTCAACTTCAACTTCAACTTCAACTTCAAATTCAACTTCAACTTCAACTTCATTTTCTACTTCAAAATCAACTTCAATTTCAACTTCAACTTTAACTTCAACTTTAACTTCAACTTCAACTTCGAATTCAACTTCGAATTCAACTTCAAATTCAACTTTAACTTCAACTTCAACTTCAACTTCAACTTCAACTTCAACTTCAAATTCAACTTCCACTTCAACTTCATATTCTATTTCAACATCAACTTCAATTTCAACTTCAACTTTAACTTCAACTTTAACTTCAACTTCAACTTCGAATTCAACTTCAAATCAACTTTAACTTCAACTTCAACTTCAATTCCAACTTCATTTCAACTTTAACTTCACCTTCAACTTCAACTTCAACTTCAAACTTCAACTTCAACTTCAACTTCAATTTCAACTTCAACTTCAACTTCAACTTCAACTTCAACTTCAACTTCAACTTCAACTTCATCTTCAAATTCAACTTCAACTTCAAATTCAACTTCAACTTCAACTTCAACTTTAACTTCAACTTCAACTTCAACTTCAAATTCAACTTCAACTTCAACTTCAACTTCAACTTCAAATTCAACTTCAACTTCAACTTCATATTCTACTTCAACATCAACTTCAATTTCAACTTCAACTTAATTTCAACTTTAACTTCACATTCAACTTCGAATTCAACTTCGAATTCAACTTCGAATTCAACTTCAAATTCAACTTTAACTTCAACTTCAACTTCAACTTCAAGTTCAAGTTCAAGTCCAAGTTCAACTTCAACTTCAACTTCAATTTCAACTTTATCTTCAACTTCAATTTCAACTTCAACTTTAATTTCAACTTTAACTCAACTTCAACTTCGAATTCAACTTCAAATTCAACTTCAAATTCAACTTTAACTTCAACTTCAACTTCAAATTCAAGTTCAAGTTCAAGTTCAAGTTCAAGTTCAAGTTCAACTTCAACTTCAATTTCAACTTCAACTTCAACTTCAACTTCAACTTCAACTTCAAATTCAACTTCAACTTCAACTTCAAATTCAACTTCAACTTCAACTTCAACTTAAATTTCAATTTCAAACTTAACTTCAACTTCAAGTTCAAGTTCAAGTTCAAGTTCAAGTTCAACTTCAACTTCAATTTCAACTTCAACTTCAACTTCAACTTCAACTTCAACTTCAAATTCAACTTCAACTTCAACTTCAAATTCAACTTCAACTTCAACTTAAACTTAAACTTCAATTTCAAACTTAACTTCAACTTCAACTTCTACTTCAATTTCAATTTCAAATTCAATTTCAACTTCAACTTCAATTTCAACTTTAACTTCAACTTCAATTTCAACTTCAACTTCAATTTCAACTTCAACTTCAACTTCATTTTCAACTTTAAGTTCAACTTCAATTTCAATTTCAACTTCAACTTCAATTCAAATTCAATTTCAACTTCAACTTCAATTTCAACTTTAACTTCAACATCAACTTCAATTTCAACTTCAACTTTAACTTCAACTTTAACTTCAACTTCAACTTCGAATTCAACTTCAAAATTCAACTTTAACTTCAACTTCAACTTCAACTTCAACTTCAACTTCAACTTCAAATTCAACTTCAACTTCAACTTCATATTCTACATCAACATCAACTTCAATTTCAACTTCAACTTTAACTTCAACTTAACTTCAACTTCAACTTCGAATTCAACTTCAAATTCAACTTTAACTTCAACTTCAACTTCAACTTCAACTTCAAATTCAACTTCAACTTCAACTTCATATTCTACTTCAACATCAACTTCAATTTCAACTTCAACTTTAACTTCAACTTTAACTTCAACTTCAACTTCGAATTCAACTTCAAATTCAACTTTAACTTCAACTTCAACTTCAACTTCAACTTCAACTTCAACTTCAATTCAACTTCAACTTCAACTTCATATTCTATTTCAACATCAACTTCAATTTCAACTTCAACTTTAACTTCAACTTTAACTTCAACTTCAACTTCGAATTCAACTTCAAATTCAACTTTAACTTCAACTTCAACTTCAACTTCAACTTCAACTTCAAATTCAACTTCAACTTCAACTTCATATTCTATTTCAACATCAACTTCAATTTCAACTTCAACTTTAACTTCAACTTTAACTTCAACTTCAAATTCAAATTCAACTTCACCTTCAACTTCAACTTCAACTTCAACTTCAACTTCAACTTCAACTTCAAATTCAACTTCAACTTCAACTTCAAATTCAACTTCAACTTCAACTTTAACTTAAACTTAAACTTCAATTTCAACTTAACTTCAACTTCAACTTCTACTTCAATTCAATTTCAAATTCAATTTCAACTTCAACTTCAATTTCAACTTCAACTTCAACTTCATTTTCAACTTTAAGTTCAACTTCAATTTCAACTTCAACTTCAATTACAACTTCAATTTCAACTTCAACTTCAATTTCAAATTCAATTTCAAATTCAACTTCAATTTCAACTTTAACTTCAACTTCAACTTCAATTTCAACTTCAACTTTATTTTCAACTTCAACTTCAATTTCAACTTCAACTTCAACTTCAACTTCAATTCCAACTTCATTTTCAACTTTAACTTTACCTTCAAATTCAACTTCAACTTCAACTTCAACTTCAACTTCAAATTCAACTTCAACTTCAACTTCATATTCTACTTCAACATCAACTTCAATTTCAACTTCAACTTTAATTTCAACTTTAACTTCAACTTCAACTTCGAATTCAACTTCGAATTCAACTTCGAATTCAACTTCAAATTCAACTTTAACTTCAACTTCAACTTCAACTTCAAGTTCAAGTTCAAGTCCAAGTTCAACTTCAACTTCAACTTCAATTTCAACTTTATCTTCAACTTCAATTTCAACTTCAACTTTAATTTCAACTTTAACTTCAACTTCAACTTCGAATTCAACTTCAAATTCAACTTCAAATTCAACTTTAACTTCAACTTCAACTTCAAATTCAAGTTCAAGTTCAAGTACAAGTTCAAGTTCAAGTTCAACTTCAACTTCAATTTCAACTTCAACTTCAACTTCAACTTCAACTTCAACTTCAAATTCAACTTCAACTTCAACTTCAAATTCAACTTCAACTTCAACTTCAACTTAAACTTCAATTTCAAACTTAACTTCAACTTCAAGTTCAAGTTCAAGTTCAAGTTCAAGTTCAACTTCAACTTCAATTTCAACTTCAACTTCAACTTCAACTTCAACTTCAACTTCAAATTCAACTTCAACTTCAACTTCAAATTCAACTTCAACTTCAACTTAAACTTAAACTTCAATTTCAAACTTAACTTCAACTTCAACTTCTACTTCAATTTCAATTTCAAATTCAATTTCAACTTCAACTTCAATTTCAACTTTAACTTCAACTTCAATTTCAACTTCAACTTCAATTTCAACTTCAACTTCAACTTCATTTTCAACTTTAAGTTCAACTTCAATTTCAATTTCAACTTCAACTTCAATTTCAAATTCAATTTCAACTTCAACTTCAATTTCAACTTTAACTTCAACATCAACTTCAATTTCAACTTCAACTTTAACTTCAACTTTAACTTCAACTTCAACTTCGAATTCAACTTCAAATTCAACTTTAACTTCAACTTCAACTTCAACTTCAACTTCAACTTCAACTTCAAATTCAACTTCAACTTCAACTTCATATTCTACATCAACATCAACTTCAATTTCAACTTCAACTTTAACTTCAACTTTAACTTCAACTTCAACTTCGAATTCAACTTCAAATTCAACTTTAACTTCAACTTCAACTTCAACTTCAACTTCAAATTCAACTTCAACTTCAACTTCATATTCTACTTCAACATCAACTTCAATTTCAACTTCAACTTTAACTTCAACTTTAACTTCAACTTCAACTTCGAATTCAACTTCAAATTCAACTTTAACTTCAACTTCAACTTCAACTTCAACTTCAACTTCAACTTCAAATTCAACTTCAACTTCAACTTCATATTCTATTTCAACATCAACTTCAATTTCAACTTCAACTTTAACTTCAACTTTAACTTCAACTTCAACTTCGAATTCAACTTCAAATTCAACTTTAACTTCAACTTCAACTTCAACTTCAACTTCAACTTCAAATTCAACTTCAACTTCAACTTCATATTCTATTTCAACATCAACTTCAATTTCAACTTCAACTTTAACTTCAACTTTAACTTCAACTTCAAATTCAAATTCAACTTCACCTTCAACTTCAACTTCAACTTCAACTTCAACTTCAACTTCAACTTCAAATTCAACTTCAACTTCAACTTCAAATTCAACTTCAACTTCAACTTTAACTTAAACTTAAACTTCAATTTCAAACTTAACTTCAACTTCAACTTCTACTTCAATTTCAATTTCAAATTCAATTTCAACTTCAACTTCAATTTCAACTTCAACTTCAACTTCATTTTCAACTTTAAGTTCAACTTCAATTTCAACTTCAACTTCAATTACAACTTCAATTTCAACTTCAACTTCAATTTCAAATTCAATTTCAAATTCAACTTCAATTTCAACTTTAACTTCAACTTCAACTTCAATTTCAACTTCAACTTTATTTTCAACTTCAACTTCAATTTCAACTTCAACTTCAACTTCAACTTCAATTCCAACTTCATTTTCAACTTTAACTTTACCTTCAACTTCAACTTCAACTTCAACTTCAACTTCAACTTCAACTTCAAATTCAACTTCAACTTCAACTTCATCTTCAACTTTAACTTCAACTTCAACTTCAAATTCAACTTCAACTTCAACTTCAAATTCAACTTCAACTTCACCTTCAACTTCAACTTCAACTTCAACTTCAACTTCAACTTCAACTTCAACTTCAAATTCAACTTCAACTTCAACTTCAAATTCAACTTCAACTTCAACTTTAACTTAAACTTAAACTTCAATTTCAAACTTAACTTCAACTTCAACTTCAACTTCAATTTCAATTTCAAATTTAATTTCAACTTCAACTTCAATTTCAACTTTAACTTCAACTTCAATTTCAACTTCAACTTCAATTTCAACTTCAACTTCAACTTCATTTTCAACTTTAAGTTCAACTTCAATTTCAACTTCAACTTCAATTTCAACTTCAATTTCAATTTTAACTTCAACTTCAATTTCAACTTCAACTTCAATTTCAAACTTAAACATAAACTACAATTTCAAACTTAACTTCAACTTCAAATTCAATTTCAAATTCAATTTTAACTTCAACTTCAATTTCAACTTTAACTTCAACTTCAACTTCAACTTCAATTTCAATTTCAAATTCAATTTCAACTTCAACTTCAACTTCAACTTCGACTTCAACTTCAACTTCAATTTCAAACTTAAACATAAACTTCAATTTCAAACTTAACTTCAACTTCAAATTCAATTTCAAATTCAATTTCAACTTTAACTTCAATTTCAACTTTAAGATCAACTTCAATTTCAACTTCAACTTCAATTTCAACTTCAACTTCAATTTCAACTTCAACTTCAATTTCAACTTCAACTTCAATTTCAAACTTAAACAAAAACTTCAATTTCAAACTTAACTTCAACTTCAAATTCAATTTCAAATTCAATTTTAACTTCAACTTCAATTTCAACTTCAACTTCATCTTCAACTTCAACTTCAACTTCAACTTCAACTTCAACTTCAACTTCAACTTCAAATTCAACTTCAACTTCAAATTCAACTTCAACTTTAACTTCAACTTTAACTTCAACTTCAACTTCAACTTCAAATTCAACTTCAACTTCAACTTCAACTTCAACTTCAAATTCAACTTCAACTTCATATTCTACTTCAACATCAACTTCAATTTCAACTTCAACTTTAACTTCAACTTTAACTTCAACTTCAACTTCGAATTCAACTTCAAATTCAACTTTAACTTCAACTTCAACTTCAACTTCAACTTCAACTTCAACTTCAACTTCAACTTCAACTTCAAGTTCAAGTTCAAGTCCAAGTTCAACTTCAACTTCAACTTCAATTTCAACTTTATCTTCAACTTCAATTTCAACTTCAACTTTAATTTCAACTTTAACTTCAACTTCAACTTCGAATTCAACTTCAAATTCAACTTCAAATTCAACTTTAACTTCAACTTCAACTTCAAATTCAAGTTCAAGTTCAAGTTCAAGTTCAAGTTCAACTTCAACTTCAATTTCAACTTCAACTTCAACTTCAACTTCAACTTCAAATTCAACTTCAACTTCAACTTCAAATTCAACTTCAACTTCAACTTTAACTTAAACTTAAACTTCAATTTCAAACTTAACTTCAACTTCAACTTCTACTTCAATTTCAATTTCAAATTCAATTTCAACTTCAACTTCAATTTCAACTTCAACTTCAACTTCATTTTCAACTTTAAGTTCAACTTCAATTTCAATTTCAACTTCAACTTCAATTTCAAATTCAATTTCAACTTCAACTTCAATTTCAACTTTAACTTCAACTTCAACTTCAATTTCAACTTCAACTTCATTTTCAACTTCAACTTCAATTTCAACTTCAACTTCAACTTCAACTTCAATTCCAACTTCATTTTCAACTTTAACTTCACCTTCAACTTCAACTTCAACTTCAACTTCAAATTCAACTTCAACTTCAACTTCAACTTCAACTTCAAATTCAACTTCAACTTCACCTTCAACTTCAACTTCAACTTCAACTTCAACTTCAACTTCAACTTCAAATTCAACTTCAACTTCAACTTCAAATTCAACTTCAACTTCAACTTTAACTTAAACTTAAACTTCAATTTCAAACTTAACTTCAACGTCAACTTCTACTTCAATTTCAATTTCAAATTCAATTTCAACTTCAACTTCAATTTCAACTTTAACTTCAACTTCAATTTCAACTTCAACTTCAATTTCATCTTCAACTTCAACTTCATTTTCAACTTTAAGTTCAACTTCAATTTCAATTTCAACTTCAACTTCAATTTCAAATTCAATTTCAACTTCAACTTCAATTTCAACTTTAACTTCAACTTCAACTTCAATTTCAACTTCAACTTCATTTTCAACTTCAACTTCAATTTCAACTTCAACTTCAACTTCAACTTCAATTCCAACTTCATTTTCAACTTTAACTTCACCTTCAACTTCAACTTCAACTTCAACTTCAACTTCAACTTCAAATTCAACTTCAACTTCAACTTCAAATTCAACTTCAACTTCACCTTCAACTTCAACTTCAACTTCAACTTCAACTTCAAATTCAACTTCAACTTCAACTTCAAATTCAACTTCAACTTCAACTTTAACTTAAACTTAAACTTCAATTTCAAACTTAACTTCAACTTCAACTTCAACTTCAATTTCAATTTCAAATTCAATTTCAACTTCAACTTCAATTTCAACTTTAACTTCAACTTCAATTTCAACTTCAACTTCAATTTCAACTTCAACTTCAACTTCATTTTCAACTTTAAGTTCAACTTCAATTTCAACTTCAACTTCAATTTCTACTTCAATTTCAACTTTAACTTCAACTTCAATTTCAACTTCAACTTCAATTTCAAACTTAAACATAAACTTCAATTTCAAACTTAACTTCAACTTCAAATTCAATTTCAAATTTAATTTTAACTTCAACTTCAATTTCAACTTTAACTTCAACTTCAACTTCAACTTCAATTTCAATTTTAAATTCAATTTCAACTTCAACTTCAACTTCAACTTCAACTTCAACTTCAACTTCAATTTCAATTTCAAACTTAAACATAAACTTCAATTTCAAACTTAACTTCAACTTCAAATTCAATTTCAAATTCAATTTCAACATTAACTTCAATTTCAACTTTAAGATCAACTTCAATTTCAAATTCAACTTCAATTTCAACTTCAACTTCAATTTCAACTTCAACTTCAATTTCAAACTTAAACATAAACTTCAATTTCAAACTTAACTTCAACTTCAAATTCAATTTCAAATTCAATTTTAACTTCAACTTCAATTTCAACTTTAACTTCAACTTCAACTTCAACTTCAATTTCAATTTCAAATTCAATTTCAACTTCAACTTCAACTTCAACTTCAACTTCAACTTCAACTTCAAATTCAACTTCAACTTCAACTTCAACTTCAACTTCAACTTCAACTTTAACTTCAACATCAACTTCAACTTCAAATTCAACTTCAACTTTAACTTCAACTTCAACTTCAAATTCAACTTCAACTTCAACTTCATATTCTACTTCAACATCAACTTCAATTTCAACTTCAACTTTAACTTCAACTTTAACTTCAACTTCAACTTCGAATTCAACTTCAAATTCAACTTTAACTTCAACTTCAACTTCAACTTCAACTTCAACTTGAACTTCAACTTGAACTTCAACTTCAACTTCAACTTCAACTTCAAATTCAACTTCAACTTCAACTTCATATTCTACTTCAACATCAACTTCAATTTCAACTTCAACTTTAACTTCAACTTCAACTTCGAATTCAACTTCAAATTCAACTTTAACTTCAACTTCAACTTCAACTTCAACTTCAAATTCAACTTCAACTTCAACTTCATTTTCTACTTCAAAATCAACTTCAATTTCAACTTCAACTTTAACTTCAACTTTAACTTCAACTTCAACTTCGAATTCAACTTCAAATTCAACTTTAACTTCAACTTCAACTTCAACTTCAACTTCAACTTCAAATTCAACTTCAACTTCAACTTCATATTCTATTTCAACATCAACTTCAATTTCAACTTCAACTTTAACTTCAACTTTAACTTCAACTTCAACTTCGAATTCAACTTCAAATTCAACTTTAACTTCAACTTCAACTTCAATTCCAACTTCATTTTCAACTTTAACTTCACCTTCAACTTCAACTTCAACTTCAACTTCAACTTCAACTTCAACTTCAAATTCAACTTCAATTTCAACTTCATCTTCAACTTTAACTTCAACTTCAACTTCAAATTCAACTTCAACTTCAACTTCAAATTCAAATTCAACTTCACCTTCAACTTCAACTTCAACTTCAACTTCAACTTCAACTTCAACTTCAAATTCAACTTCAACTTCAAATTCAACTTCAACTTCAACTTTAACTTAAACTTAAACTTCAATTTCAAACTTAACTTCAACTTCAACTTCTACTTCAATTTCAATTTCAAATTCAATTTCAACTTCAACTTCAATTTCAACTTTAACTTCAACTTCAATTTCAACTTCAACTTCAATTTCAACTTCAACTTCAACTTCATTTTCAACTTTAAGTTCAACTTCAATTTCAACTTCAACTTCAATTTCAACTTCAATTTCAACTTTAACTTCAACTTCAATTTCAACTTCAACTTCAATTTCAAATTAAATTTCAAATTCAACTTCAATTTCAACTTTAACTTCAACTTCAACTTCAATTTCAACTTCAACTTCATTTTCAACTTCAACTTCAATTTCAACTTCAACTTCAACTTCAACTTCAATTCCAACTTCATTTTCAACTTTAACTTCACCTTCAACTTCAACTTCAACTTCAACTTCAACTTCAACTTCAAATTCAACTTCAACTTCAACTTCATCTTCAACTTTAACTTCAACTTCAACTTCAAATTCAACTTCAACTTCAACTTCAAATTCAACTTCAACTTCACCTTCAACTTCAACTTCAACTTCAACTTCAACTTCAACTTCAACTTCAACTTCAAATTCAACTTCAACTTCAACTTCAAATTCAACTTCAACTTCAACTTTAACTTAAACTTAAACTTCAATTTCAAACTTAACTTCAACTTCAACTTCAACTTCAATTTCAATTTCAAATTTAATTTCAACTTCAACTTCAATTTCAACTTTAACTTCAACTTCAATTTCAACTTCAACTTCAATTTCAACTTCAACTTCAACTTCATTTTCAACTTTAAGTTCAACTTCAATTTCAACTTCAACTTCAATTTCAACTTCAATTTCAACTTTAACTTCAACTTCAATTTCAACTTCAAATTCAATTTCAAACTTAAACATAAACTTCAATTTCAAACTTAACTTCAACTTCAAATTCAATTTCAAATTCAATTTTAACTTCAACTTCAATTTCAACTTTAACTTCAACTTCAACTTCAACTTCAATTTCAATTTCAAATTCAATTTCAACTTCAACTTCAACTTCAACTTCGACTTCAACTTCAACTTCAATTTCAAACTTAAACATAAACTTCAATTTCAAACTTAACTTCAACTTCAAATTCAATTTCAAATTCAATTTCAACTTTAACTTCAATTTCAACTTTAAGATCAACTTCAATTTCAACTTCAACTTCAATTTCAACTTCGACTTCAATTTCAACTTCAACTTCAATTTCAAACTTAAACATAAACTTCAATTTCAAACTTAACTTCAACTTCAAATTCAATTTCAAATTCAATTTTAACTTCAACTTCAATTTCAACTTCAACTTCAACTTCAACTTCAACTTCAACTTTAACTTCAACTTTAACTTCAACTTCAACTTCAACTTCAAATTCAACTTCAACTTCAACTTCAACTTCAACTTCAACTTCAACTTCAAATTCAACTTCAACTTCAACTTCATATTCTACTTCAACATCAACTTCAACTTCAACTTCAACTTCAACTTCAACTTCAACTTCAACTTCAACTTCAAATTCAACTTCAACTTCAACTTCATATTCTACTTCAATTTCAACTTCAACTTCAACTTCAACTTCAACTTCAACTTCAACTTCAATTTCAATTTCAAACTTAAACATAAACTTCAATTTCAAACTTAACTTCAACTTCAAATTCAATTTCAAATTCAATTTCAACATTAACTTCAATTTCAACTTTAAGATCAACTTCAATTTCAAATTCAACTTCAATTTCAACTTCAACTTCAATTTCAACTTCAACTTCAATTTCAAACTTAAACATAAACTTCAATTTCAAACTTAACTTCAACTTCAAATTCAATTTCAAATTCAATTTTAACTTCAACTTCAATTTCAACTTTAACTTCAACTTCAACTTCAACTTCAATTTCAATTTCAAATTCAATTTCAACTTCAACTTCAACTTCAACTTCAACTTCAACTTCAACTTCAACTTCAACTTCAAATTCAACTTCAACTTCAACTTCAACTTCAACTTCAACTTCAACTTCAACTTCAACTTTAACTTCAACATCAACTTCAACTTCAAATTCAACTTCAACTTCAACTTCAACTTCAACTTCAAATTCAACTTCAACTTCAACTTCATATTCTACTTCAACATCAACTTCAATTTCAACTTCAACTTTAACTTCAACTTTAACTTCAACTTCAACTTCGAATTCAACTTCGAATTCAACTTCAAATTCAACTTTAACTTCAACTTCAACTTCAACTTCAACTTCAACTTGAACTTCAACTTGAACTTCAACTTCAACTTCAACTTCAACTTCAAATTCAACTTCAACTTCAACTTCATATTCTACTTCAACATCAACTTCAATTTCAACTTCAACTTTAACTTCAACTTCAACTTCGAATTCAACTTCAAATTCAACTTTAACTTCAACTTCAACTTCAACTTCAACTTCAAATTCAACTTCAACTTCAACTTCATTTTCTACTTCAAAATCAACTTCAATTTCAACTTCAACTTTAACTTCAACTTTAACTTCAACTTCAACTTCGAATTCAACTTCAAATTCAACTTTAACTTCAACTTCAACTTCAACTTCAACTTCAACTTCAAATTCAACTTCAACTTCAACTTCATATTCTATTTCAACATCAACTTCAATTTCAACTTCAACTTTAACTTCAACTTTAACTTCAACTTCAACTTCGAATTCAACTTCAAATTCAACTTTAACTTCAACTTCAACTTCAATTCCAACTTCATTTTCAACTTTAACTTCACCTTCAACTTCAACTTCAACTTCAACTTCAACTTCAACTTCAACTTCAAATTCAACTTCAATTTCAACTTCATCTTCAACTTTAACTTCAACTTCAACTTCAAATTCAACTTCAACTTCAACTTCAAATTCAAATTCAACTTCACCTTCAACTTCAACTTCAACTTCAACTTCAACTTCAACTTCAACTTCAAATTCAACTTCAACTTCAAATTCAACTTCAACTTCAACTTTAACTTAAACTTAAACTTCAATTTCAAACTTAACTTCAACTTCAACTTCTACTTCAATTTCAATTTCAAATTCAATTTCAACTTCAACTTCAATTTCAACTTTAACTTCAACTTCAATTTCAACTTCAACTTCAATTTCAACTTCAACTTCAACTTCATTTTCAACTTTAAGTTCAACTTCAATTTCAACTTCAACTTCAATTTCAACTTCAATTTCAACTTTAACTTCAACTTCAATTTCAACTTCAACTTCAATTTCAAATTAAATTTCAAATTCAACTTCAATTTCAACTTTAACTTCAACTTCAACTTCAATTTCAACTTCAACTTCATTTTCAACTTCAACTTCAATTTCAACTTCAACTTCAACTTCAACTTCAATTCCAACTTCATTTTCAACTTAACTTCACCTTCAACTTCAACTTCAACTTCAACTTCAACTTCAACTTCAAATTCAACTTCAACTTCAACTTCATCTTCAACTTTAACTTCAACTTCAACTTCAAATTCAACTTCAACTTCAACTTCAAATTCAACTTCAACTTCACCTTCAACTTCAACTTCAACTTCAACTTCAACTTCAACTTCAACTTCAACTTCAAATTCAACTTCAACTTCAACTTCAAATTCAACTTCAACTTCAACTTTAACTTAAACTTAAACTTCAATTTCAAACTTAACTTCAACTTCAACTTCAACTTCAATTTCAATTTCAAATTTAATTTCAACTTCAACTTCAATTTCAACTTTAACTTCAACTTCAATTTCAACTTCAACTTCAATTTCAACTTCAACTTCAACTTCATTTTCAACTTTAAGTTCAACTTCAATTTCAACTTCAACTTCAATTTCAACTTCAATTTCAACTTTAACTTCAACTTCAATTTCAACTTCAAATTCAATTTCAAACTTAAACATAAACTTCAATTTCAAACTTAACTTCAACTTCAAATTCAATTTCAAATTCAATTTTAACTTCAACTTCAATTTCAACTTTAACTTCAACTTCAACTTCAACTTCAATTTCAATTTCAAATTCAATTTCAACTTCAACTTCAACTTCAACTTCGACTTCAACTTCAACTTCAATTTCAAACTTAAACATAAACTTCAATTTCAAACTTAACTTCAACTTCAAATTCAATTTCAAATTCAATTTCAACTTTAACTTCAATTTCAACTTTAAGATCAACTTCAATTTCAACTTCAACTTCAATTTCAACTTCGACTTCAATTTCAACTTCAACTTCAATTTCAAACTTAAACATAAACTTCAATTTCAAACTTAACTTCAACTTCAAATTCAATTTCAAATTCAATTTTAACTTCAACTTCAATTTCAACTTCAACTTCAACTTCAACTTCAACTTCAACTTTAACTTCAACTTTAACTTCAACTTCAACTTCAACTTCAAATTCAACTTCAACTTCAACTTCAACTTCAACTTCAACTTCAACTTCAAATTCAACTTCAACTTCAACTTCATATTCTACTTCAACATCAACTTCAACTTCAACTTCAACTTCAACTTCAACTTCAACTTCAACTTCAACTTCAAATTCAACTTCAACTTCAACTTCAAATTCAACTTCAACTTCAACTTTAACTTAAACTTAAACTTCAATTTCAAACTTAACTTCAACTTCAACTTCAACTTCAATTTCAATTTCAAATTTAATTTCAACTTCAACTTCAATTTCAACTTTAACTTCAACTTCAATTTCAACTTCAACTTCAATTTCAACTTCAACTTCAACTTCATTTTCAACTTTAAGTTCAACTTCAATTTCAACTTCAACTTCAATTTCAACTTCAATTTCAACTTTAACTTCAACTTCAATTTCAACTTCAAATTCAATTTCAAACAAACATAAACTTCAATTTCAAACTTAACTTCAACTTCAAATTCAATTTCAAATTCAATTTTAACTTCAACTTCAATTTCAACTTTAACTTCAACTTCAACTTCAACTTCAATTTCAATTTCAAATTCAATTTCAACTTCAACTTCAACTTCAACTTCGACTTCAACTTCAACTTCAATTTCAAACTTAAACATAAACTTCAATTTCAAACTTAACTTCAACTTCAAATTCAATTTCAAATTCAATTTCAACTTTAACTTCAATTTCAACTTTAAGATCAACTTCAATTTCAACTTCAACTTCAATTTCAACTTCGACTTCAATTTCAACTTCAACTTCAATTTCAAACTTAAACATAAACTTCAATTTCAAACTTAACTTCAACTTCAAATTCAATTTCAAATTCAATTTTAACTTCAACTTCAATTTCAACTTCAACTTCAACTTCAACTTCAACTTCAACTTTAACTTCAACTTTAACTTCAACTTCAACTTCAACTTCAAATTCAACTTCAACTTCAACTTCAACTTCAACTTCAACTTCAACTTCAAATTCAACTTCAACTTCAACTTCATATTCTACTTCAACATCAACTTCAATTTCAACTTCAACTTTAACTTCAACTTTAACTACAACTTCAACTTCGAATTCAACTTCGAATTCAACTTCAAATTCAACTTTAACTTCAACTTCAACTTCAACTTCAACTTCAACTTCAACTTCAAGTTCAAGTTCAAGTCCAAGTTCAACTTCAACTTCAACTTCAATTTCAACTTTAACTTCAACTTCAATTTCAACTTCAACTTTAATTTCAACTTTAACTTCAACTTCAACTTCGAATTCAACTTCAAATTCAACTTCAAATTCAACTTTAACTTCAACTTCAACTTCAAATTCAAGTTCAAGTTCAAGTTCAAGTTCAAGTTCAAGTTCAACTTCAACTTCAATTTCAACTTCAACTTCAACTTCAACTTCAACTTCAAATTCAACTTCAACTTCAACTTCAAATTCAACTTCAACTTCAACTTTAACTTCAACTTAAACTTCAATTTCAAACTTAACTTCAACTTCAACTTCTACTTCAATTTCAATTTCAAATTCAATTTCAACTTCAACTTCAATTTCAACTTTAACTTCAACTTCAATTTCAACTTCAACTTCAATTTCAACTTCAACTTCAACTTTATTTTCAACTTTAAGTTCAACTTCAATTTCAATTTCAACTTCAACTTCAATTTCAAATTCAATTTCAACTTCAACTTCAATTTCAACTTTAACTTCAACTTCAACTTCAATTTCAACTTCAACTTCATTTTCAACTTCAACTTCAATTTCAACTTCAACTTCAACTTCAACTTCAATTCCAACTTCATTTTCAACTTTAACTTCACCTTCAACTTCAACTTCAACTTCAACTTCAACTTCAACTTCAACTTCAAATTCAACTTCAACTTCAACTTCATCTTCAACTTTAACCTCAACTTCAACTTCAAATTCAACTTCAACTTCAACTTCAAATTCAACTTCAACTTCACCTTCAACTTCAACTTCAACTTCAACTTCAACTTCAACTTCAACTTCAAATTCAACTTCAACTTCAACTTCAAATTCAACTTCAACTTCAACTTTAACTTAAACTTAAACTTCAATTTCAAACTTAACTTCAACTTCAACTTCAACTTCAATTTCAATTTCAAATTCAATTTCAACTTCAACTTCAATTTCAACTTTAACTTCAACTTCAATTTCAACTTCAACTTCAATTTCAACTTCAACTTCAACTTCATTTTCAACTTTAAGTTCAACTTCAATTTCAACTTCAACTTCAATTTCAACTTCAATTTCAACTTTAACTTCAACTTCAATTTCAACTTCAACTTCAATTTCAAACTTAAACATAAACTTCAATTTCAAACTTAACTTCAACTTCAAATTCAATTTCAAATTTAATTTGAACTTCAACTTCAATTTCAACTTTAACTTCAACTTCAACTTCAACTTCAATTTCAATTTTAAATTCAATTTCAACTTCAACTTCAACTTCAACTTCAACTTCAACTTCAACTTCAACTTCAATTTCAAACTTAAACATAAACTTCAATTTCAAACTTAACTTCAACTTCAAATTCAATTTCAAATTCAATTTCAACATTAACTTCAATTTCAACTTTAAGATCAACTTCAATTTCAAATTCAACTTCAATTTCAACTTCAACTTCAATTTCAACTTCAACTTCAATTTCAAACTTAAACATAAACTTCAATTTCAAACTTAACTTCAACTTCAAATTCAATTTCAAATTCAATTTTAACTTCAACTTCAATTTCAACTTTAACTTCAACTTCAACTTCAACTTCAATTTCAATTTCAAATTCAATTTCAACTTCAACTTCAACTTCAACTTTAACTTCAACTTCAACTTCAAATTCAACTTCAACTTCAACTTCAACTTCAACTTCAACTTCAACTTCAACTTTAACTTCAACATCAACTTCAACTTCAAATTCAACTTCAACTTCAACTTCAACTTCAACTTCAAATTCAACTTCAACTTCAACTTCATATTCTACTTCAACATCAACTTCAATTTCAACTTCAACTTTAACTTCAACTTTAACTTCAACTTTAACTTCAACTTCAACTTTGAATTCAACTTCAAATTCAACTTTAACTTCAACTTCAACTTCAACTTCAACTTCAACTTCAACTTCAACTTCAACTTCAAATTCAACTTCAACTTCAACTTCATATTCTACTTCAACATCAACTTCAATTTCAACTTCAACTTTAACTTCAACTTTAACTTCAACTTCAACTTCGAATTCAACTTCAAATTCAACTTTAACTTCAACTTCAACTTCAACTTCAACTTCAAATTCAACTTCAACTTCAACTTCATATTCTACTTCAACATCAACTTCAATTTCAACTTCAACTTTAACTTCAACTTTAACTTCAACTTCAACCTAGAATTCAACTTCAAATTCAACTTAACTTCAACTTCAACTTCAACTTCAACTTCAACTTCAACTTCAAATTCAACTTCAACTTCAACTTCATATTCTATTTCAACATCAACTTCAATTTCAACTTCAACTTTAACTTCAACTTTAACTTCAACTTCAACTTCGAATTCAACTTCGAATTCAACTTCAAATTCAACTTTAACTTCAACTTCAACTTCAATTCCAACTTCATTTTCAACTTTAACTTCACCTTCAACTTCAACTTCAACTTCAACTTCAACTTCAACTTCAACTTCAAATTCAACTTCAACTTGAACTTCATCTTCAACTTTAACTTCAACTTCAACTTCAAATTCAACTTCAACTTCAACTTCAAATTCAAGTTCAACTTCACCTTCAACTTCAACTTCAACTTCAACTTCAACTTCAACTTCAACTTCAAATTCAACTTCAAATTCAACTTCAACTTCAACTTCAAATTCAACTTCAACTTCAACTTTAACTTAAACTTAAACTTCAATTTCAAACTTAACTTCAACTTCAACTTCTACTTCAATTTCAATTTCAAATTCAATTTCAACTTCAACTTCAATTTCAACTTTAACTTCAACTTCAATTTCAACTTCAACTTCAAATTCAACTTCAACTTCAACTTCAACTTCAACTTCAAATTCAACTTCAACTTCAACTTCAACTTCAATTCCAACTTCATTTTCAACTTTAACTTCACCTTCAACTTCAACTTCAACTTCAACTTCAACTTCAACTTCAACTTTAACTTCAAATTCAACTTCAACTTCAACTTCATCTTCAACTTTAACTTCAACTTCAACTTCAAATTCAACTTCAACTTCAACTTCAAATTCAAATTCAACTTCACCTTCAACTTCAACTTCAACTTCAACTTCAACTTCAACTTCAACTTCAAATTCAACTTCAAATTCAACTTCAAATTCAACTTCAACTTCAACTTCAAATTCAACTTCAACTTCAACTTTAACTTAAACTTAAACTTCAATTTCAAACTTAACTTCAACTTCAACTTCTACTTCAATTTCAATTTCAAATTCAATTTCAACTTCAACTTCAATTTCAACTTTAACTTCAACTTCAATTTCAACTTCAACTTCAATTTCAACTTCAACTTCAACTTCATTTTCAACTTTAAGTTCAACTTCAATTTCAACTTCAACTTCAATTTCAACTTCAATTTCAACTTTAACTTCAACTTCAATTTCAACTTCAACTTCAATTTCAAATTCAATTTCAACTTCAACTTCAATTTCAACTTTAACTTCAACTTCAACTTCAATTTCAACTTCAACTTTATTTTCAACTTCAACTTCAATTTCAACTTCAACTTCAACTTCAACTTCAATTCCAACTTCATTTTCAACTTTAACTTCACCTTCAACTTCAACTTCAACTTCAACTTCAACTTCAACTTCAACTTCAACTTCAAATTCAACTTCAACTTCAACTTCATCTTCAACTTTAACTTCAAATCCAACTTCAAATTCAACTTCAACTTCAACTTCAAATTCAACTTCAACTTCACCTTCAACGTCAACTTCAACTTCAACTTCAACTTCAACTTCAACTTCAACTTCAAATTCAACTTCAACTTCAACTTCAAATTCAACTTCAACTTCAACTTTAACTTAAACTTAAACTTCAATTTCAAACTTAACTTCAACTTCAACTTCAACTTCAATTTCAATTTCAAATTTAATTTCAACTTCAACTTCAATTTCAACTTTAACTTCAACTTCAATTTCAACTTCAATTTCAACTTCAACTTCAAATTCATTTTCAACTTTAAGTTCAACTTCAATTTCAACTTCAACTTCAATTTCAACTTCAATTTCAACTTTAACTTCAACTTCAATTTCAACTTCAACTTCAATTTCAAACTTAAACATAAACTTCAATTTCAAACTTAACTTCAACTTCAAATTCAATTTCAAATTCAATTTTAACTTCAACTTCAATTTCAACTTTAACTTCAACTTCAACTTCAACTTCAATTTCAATTTCAAATTCAATTTCAACTTCAACTTCAACTTCAACTTCGACTTCAACTTCAACTTCAATTTCAAACTTAAACATAAACTTCAATTTCAAACTTAACTTCCACTTCAAATTCAATTTCAAATTCAATTTCAACTTTAACTTCAATTTCAACTTTAAGATCAACTTCAATTTCAACTTCAACCTCAATTTCAACTTCAACTTCAATTTCAACTTCAACTTCAATTTCAAACTTAAACATAAACTTCAATTTCAAACTTAACTTCAACTTCAAATTCAATTTCAAATTCAATTTTAACTTCAACTTCAATTTCAACTTCAACTTCAACTTCAACTTCAACTTCAACTTCAACTTCAACTTCAACTTCATCTTCAAATTCAACTTCAACTTCAAATTCAACTTCAACTTCAACTTCAACTTTAACTTCAACTTCAACTTCAACTTCAACTTCAAATTCAACTTCAACTTCAACTTCAACTTCAACTTCAAATTCAACTTCAACTTCAACTTCATATTCTACTTCAACTTCAAATTCAACTTCAACTTCAACTTCATATTCTACTTCAACATCAACTTCAATTTCAACTTCAACTTTAACTTCAACTTTAACTTCAACTTCAACCTCGAATTCAACTTCAAATTCAACTTTAACTTCAACTTCAACTTCAACTTCAACTTCAACTTCAACTTCAACTTCAACTTCAAATTCAACTTCAACTTCAACTTCATATTCTATTTCAACATCAACTTCAATTTCAACTTCAACTTTAACTTCAACTTCAACTTTGAATTCAACTTCAAATTCAACTTTAACTTCAACTTCAACTTCAATTCCAACTTCATTTTCAACTTTAACTTCACCTTCAACTTCAACTTCAACTTCAACTTCAACTTCAACTTCAACTTCAAATTCAACTTCAACTTCAACTTCATCTTCAACTTTAACTTCAACTTCAACTTCAAATTCAACTTCAACTTCAACTTCAAATTCAAATTCAACGTCACCTTCAACTTCAACTTCAACTTCAACTTCAACTTCAACTTCAACTTCAAATTCAACTTCAAATTCAACTTCAACTTCAACTTCAAATTCAACTTCAACTTCAACTTTAACTTAAACTTAAACTTCAATTTCAAACTTAACTTCAACTTCAACTTCTACTTCAATTTCAATTTCAAATTCAATTTCAACTTCAACTTCAATTTCAACTTTAACTTCAACTTCAATTTCAACTTCAACTTCAATTTCAACTTCAACTTCAACTTCATTTTCAACTTTAAGTTCAACTTCAATTTCAACTTCAACTTCAATTTCAACTTCAATTTCAACTTTAACTTCAACTTCAATTTCAACTTCAACTTCAATTTCAAATTCAATTTCAACTTCAACTTCAATTTCAACTTTAACTTCAACTTCAACTTCAATTTCAACTTCAACTTTATTTTCAACTTCAACTTCAATTTCAACTTCAACTTCAACTTCAACTTCAATTCCAACTTCATTTTCAACTTTAACTTCACCTTCAACTTCAACTTCAACTTCAACTTCAACTTCAACTTCAACTTCAACTTCAACTTCAAATTCAACTTCAACTTCAACTTCAACTTCAAATTCAACTTCAACTTCAACTTTAACTTAAAATTAAACTTCAATTTCAAACTTAACTTCAACTTCAACTTCAACTTCAATTTCAATTTCAAATTTAATTTCAACTTCAACTTCAATTTCAACTTTAACTTCAACTTCAATTTCAACTTCAACTTCAATTTCAACTTCAACTTCAACTTCATTTTCAACTTTAAGTTCAACTTCAATTTCAACTTCAACTTCAATTTCAACTTCAATTTCAACTTTAACTTCAACTTCAATTTCAACTTCAACTTCAATTTCAAACTTAAACATAAACTTCAATTTCAAACTTAACTTCAACTTCAAATTCAATTTCAAATTCAATTTTAACTTCAACTTCAATTTCAACTTTAACTTCAACTTCAACTTCAACTTCAATTTCAATTTCAAATTCAATTTCAACTTCAACTTCAACTTCAACTTCGACTTCAACTTCAACTTCAATTTCAAACTTAAACATAAACTTCAATTTCAAACTTAACTTCCACTTCAAATTCAATTTCAAATTCAATTTCAACTTTAACTTCAATTTCAACTTTAAGATCAACTTCAATTTCAACTTCAACCTCAATTTCAACTTCAACTTCAATTTCAACTTCAACTTCAATTTCAAACTTAAACATAAACTTCAATTTCAAACTTAACTTCAACTTCAAATTCAATTTCAAATTCAATTTTAACTTCAACTTCAATTTCAACTTCAACTTCAACTTCAACTTCAACTTCAACTTCAACTTCAACTTCAACTTCATCTTCAAATTCAACTTCATATTCTACTTCAACATCAACTTCAATTTCAACTTCAACTTTAACTTCAACTTTAACTTCAACTTCAACTTCGAATTCAACTTCGAATTCAACTTCAAATTCAACTTTAACTTCAACTTCAACTTCAACTTCAACTTCAACTTCAACTTCAACTTCAACTTCAAGTTCAAGTTCAAGTCCAAGTTCAACTTCAACTTCAACTTCAATTTCAACTTTAACTTCAACTTCAATTTCAACTTCAACTTTAATTTCAACTTTAACTTCAACTTCAACTTCGAATTCAACTTCAAATTCAAGTTCAAGTTCAAGTTCAAGTTCAAGTTCAAGTTCAACTTCAACTTCAATTTCAACTTCAACTTCAATTTCAACTTCAACTTCAATTTCAACTTTAACTTTAATTCCAAGTTCAACTTCAAATTAAACTTGAAATTCAACTTCAAATTCAACTTCAAATTCAACTTCAAACTCAACTTCACATTCAACTTCAACTCTAAAATCAACTTCAATTTCAACTTCAACTACAACTTCAACTTAAATTTCAACTTTAACTTTAACTTCAATTCAAATCCAATTTCAACTTCAACTTCAACTTCAATTGCAACTTCAACTTCAACTTCAACTTCAACTTTAACTTCAACTTCAACTTCAAATTCAACTTCAACTTGAACTTGAACTTCAACTTCAACTTCAAATTCCACTTCAATTTAAACTTCAATTTCAACTTCAACTTCAACTTCACCTGCAACTAAAACTTCAATTTCAACTTCAATTTCAAATTTAACTTCAACTGCAATTTTGTCTTCAACTTCTACTTCAACTTCAACTTCAACTTCAAGTTCAACTTCAACTCTAAATTCAACTTCAACTTCAACTTCAATTTCAAATTCAACTTTAACTTCAACTTCAATTTCAACTTTAACTTCATCTTCAACTTCAATTTCAATTTCAAATTCAATTTCAAACTTAACTTCAACTTCAACTTCAATTTCAAATTCAATTTTAACTTCAACTTCAATTTCAACTTTAACTTCATCTTCAACTTCAATTTCAATTTCAAATTCAATTTCAACTTCAACTTCAACTTCAACTTCAACATCAACTTCAATTTCAACTTCAACTTCAATTTCAAATTCAATTTCTACTTCAACTTCAATTTCAACTTTAAGTTCAACTTCAATTTCAACTTCAACTTCAATTTCAACTTCAATTTCAACTTTAACTTCAACTTCAATTTCAACTTCAACTTCAATTTCAAACTTAAACATAAACTTCAATTTCAAACTTAACTTCAACTTCAAATTCAATTTCAAAATCAATTTTAACTTCAACTTCAATTTCAACTTTAACTTCAACTTCAATTTCAACTTCAATTTCAATTTCAAATTCAATTTCAACTTCAACTTCAACTTCAACTTCAACTTCAATTTCAAACTTAAACATAAACTTCAATTTCAAACTTAACTTCAACTTCAAATTCAATTTCAAATTCAATTTCAACTTTAACTTCAATTTCAACTTTAAGATCAACTTCAATTTCAACTTCAACTTCAATTTCAACTTCAACTTCAATTTCAACTTCAACTTCAATTTCAAACTTAAACATAAACTTCAAATTCAAACTTAACTTCAACTTCAAATTCAATTTCAAATTCAATTTTAACTTCAACTTCAATTTCAACTTCAACTTCAACTTCAACTTCAACTTCAACTTCAAATTCAACTTCAACTTCAACTTCAACTTCAACTTCAACTTCAACTTCAACTTCAACTTCAACTTCAACTTCAAATTCAACTTCAACTTCAACTTCAACTTCATATTCTACTTCAAATTCAACTTTAACTTCAACTTCAACTTCAACTTCAACTTCAACTTCAACTTCAACTTCAACTTCAACTTCAAATTCAACTTCAACTTCAACTTCATATTCTATTTCAACATCAACTTCAATTTCAACTTCAACTTTAACTTCAACTTTAACTTCAACTTCAACTTCGAATTCAACTTCAAATTCAACTTTAACTTCAACTTCAACTTCAATTCCAACTTCATTTTCAACTTTAACTTCACCTTCAACTTCAAATTCAACTTCAACTTCAACTTCAACTTCAACTTCAAATTCAACTTCAACTTCAACTTCATCTTCAACTTTAACTTCAACTTCAACTTCAAATTTAACTTCAACTTCAATTTCAAATTCAAATTCAACTTCACCTTCAACTTCAACTTCAACTTCAACTTCAACTTCAACTTCAACTTCAACTTCAACTTCAACTTCAAATTCAACTTCAACTTCAAATTCAAATTCAACTTCAACTTCAACTTTAACTTAAACTTAAACTTCAATTTCAAACTTAACTTCAACTTCAACTTCTACTTCAATTTCAATTTCAAATTCAATTTCAACTTCAACTTCAATTTCAACTTTAACTTCAACTTCAATTTCAACTTCAACTTCAATTTCAACTTCAACTTCAACTTCATTTTCAACTTTAAGTTCAACTTCAATTTCAACTTCAACTTCAATTTCAACTTCAATTTCAACTTTAACTTCAACTTCAACTTCAATTTCAAATTCAATTTCAACTTCAACTTCAATTTCAACTTTAACTTCAACTTCTTCTTCAATTTCAACTTCAAATTCATTTTCAACTTCAACTTCAATTTCAACTTCAACTTCAACTTCAACTTCAATTCCAACTTCATTTTCAACTTTAACTTCACCTTCAACTTCAACTTCAACTTCAACTTCAACTTCAACTTCAACTTCAACTTCAAATTCAACTTCAACTTCAACTTCATCTTCAACTTTAACTTCAACTTCAACTTCAAATTCAACTTCAACTTCAACTTCAAATTCAACTTCAACTTCACCTTCAACTTCAACTTCAACTTCAACTTCAACTTCAACTTCAACTTCAACTTCAACTTCAAATTCAACTTCAACTTCAACTTCAAATTCAACTTCAACTTCAACTTTAACTTAAACTTAAACTTCAATTTCAAACTTAACTTCAACTTCAACTTCAACTTCAATTTCAATTTCAAATTTAATTTCAACTTCAACTTCAATTTCAACTTTAACTTCAACTTCAATTTCAACTTCAACTTCAATTTCAACTTCAACTTCAACTTCATTTTCAACTTTAAGTTCAACTTCAATTTCAACTTCAACTTCAATTTCAACTTCAATTTCAACTTTAACTTCAACTTCAATTTCAACTTCAACTTCAATTTCAAACTTAAACATAAACTTCAATTTCAAACTTAACTTCAACTTCAAATTCAATTTCAAATTCAATTTTAACTTCAACTTCAATTTCAACTTTAACTTCAACTTCAACTTCAACTTCAATTTCAATTTCAAATTCAATTTCAACTTCAACTTCAACTTCAACTTCGACTTCAACTTCAACTTCAATTTCAAACTTAAACATAAACTTCAATTTCAAACTTAACTTCCACTTCAAATTCAATTTCAAATTCAATTTCAACTTTAACTTCAATTTCAACTTTAAGATCAACTTCAATTTCAACTTCAACCTCAATTTCAACTTCAACTTCAATTTCAACTTCAACTTCAATTTCAAACTTAAACATAAACTTCAATTTCAAACTTAACTTCAACTTCAAATTCAATTTCAAATTCAATTTTAACTTCAACTTCAATTTCAACTTCAACTTCAACTTCAACTTCAACTTCAACTTCAACTTCAACTTCATCTTCAAATTCAACTTCAACTTCAAATTCAACTTCAACTTCAACTTCAACTTTAACTTCAACTTCAACTTCAACTTCAAATTCAACTTCAACTTCAACTTCAACTTCAACTTCAAATTCAACTTCAACTTCAACTTCAACTTCAACTTCAACTTCAACTTCATCTTCAAATTCAACTTCAAATTCAACTTCAACTTCAACTTCAACTTTAACTTCAACTTCAACTTCGAATTCAACTTCGAATTCAACTTCAAATTCAACTTTAACTTCAACTTCAACTTCAACTTCAACTTCAACTTCAACTTCAACTTCAACTTCAACTTCAACTTCAAGTTCAAGTCCAAGTTCAACTTCAACTTCAACTTCAATTTCAACTTTAACTTCAACTTCAATTTCAACTTCAACTTTAATTTCAACTTTAACTTCAACTTCAAATTCAACTTCAAATTCAACTTCAAATTCAACTTTAACTTCAACTTCAACTTCAAATTCAAGTTCAAGTTCAAGTTCAAGTTCAAGTTCAAGTTCAACTTCAACTTCAATTTCAACTTCAACTTCAATTTCAACTTCAACTTCAATTTCAACTTTAACTTTAATTCCAAGTTCAACTTCAAATTAAACTTGAAATTCAACTTGAAATTCAACTTCAAATTCAACTTCAAACTCAACTTCACATTCAACTTCAACTCTAAAATCAACTTCAATTTCAACTTCAACTACAACTTCAACTTAAATTTCATCTTTAACTTTAACTTCAATTCAAATCCAATTTCAACTTCAACTTCAACTTCAATTGCAACTTCAACATCAACTTCAACTTCAACTTTAACTTCAACTTCAATTTCAACTTCAACTTCAATTTCAACTTCAACTTCAACTTCATTTTCAACTTTAAGTTCAACTTCAATTTCAACTTCAACTTCAATTTCAACTTCAATTTCAACTTTAACTTCAACTTCAATTTCAACTTCAACTTCAATTTCAAACTTAAACATAAACTTCAATTTCAAACTTAACTTCAACTTCAAATTCAATTTCAAATTCAATTTTAACTTCAACTTCAATTTCAACTTTAACTTCAACTTCAACTTCAACTTCAATTTCAATTTCAAATTCAATTTCAACTTCAACTTCAACTTCAACTTCGACTTCAATTGCAACTTCAACTTCAACTTCAACTTCAACTTTAACTTCAACTTCAACTTCAAATTCAACTTCAACTTGAACTTCAACTTCAACTTTAACTTCAACTTCAACTTCAAATTCAACTTCAACATGAACTTCAACTTCAACTTCAACTTCAAATTCCACTTCAATTTAAACTTCAATTTCAACTTCAACTTCAACTTCACCTGCAACTAAAACTTCAATTTCAACTTCAATTTCAAATTTAACTTCAACTGCAATTTTGTCTTCGACTTCTACTTCAACTTCAACTTCAACTTCAAGTTCAACTTCAACTCTAAATTCAACTTCAACTTCAACTTCAATTTCAAATTCAACTTTAACTTCAACTTCAATTTCAACTTCAATTTTAATTTCAAATTTAATTTCAACTTCAACTTCAACTTCAACTTCAATTTCAACTTCAACTTCAACTTCAACTTCAACTTCAACTTCAACTTCAATTTCAAACTTAACTTCAACTTCAACTTCAATTTCAAATTCAATTTTAACTTCAACTTCAATTTCAACTTTAACTTCATCTTCAACTTCAATTTCAATTTCAAATTCAATTTCAACTTCAACTTCAACTTCAACTTCAACATCAACTTCAATTTCAACTTCAACTTCAATTTCAAATTCAATTTCTACTTCAACTTCAATTTCAACTTTAAGTTCAACTTCAATTTCAACTTCAACTTCAATTTCAACTTCAATTTCAACTTTAACTTCAACTTCAATTTCAACTTCAACTTCAATTTCAAACTTAAACATAAACTTCAATTTCAAACTTAACTTCAACTTCAAATTCAATTTCAAAATCAATTTTAACTTCAACTTCAATTTCAACTTTAACTTCAACTTCAACTTCAACTTCAATTTCAATTTCAAATTCAATTTCAACTTCAACTTCAACTTCAACTTCAACTTCAATTTCAAACTTAAACATAAACTTCAATTTCAAACTTAACTTCAACTTCAAATTCAATTTCAAATTCAATTTCAACTTTAACTTCAATTTCAACTTTAAGATCAACTTCAATTTCATCTTCAACTTCAATTTCAACTTCAACTTCAATTTCAACTTCAACTTCAATTTCAAACTTAAACATAAACTTCAATTTCAAACTTAACTTCAACTTCAAATTCAATTTCAAATTCAATTTTAACTTCAACTTCAATTTCAACTTCAACTTCAACTTCAACTTCAACTTCAACTTCAACTTCAACTTCAACTTCAAATTCAACTTCAACTTCAACTTCAACTTCAACTTCAACTTTAACTTCAACTTCAACTTCAACTTCAAATTCAACTTCAAATTCAACTTCAACTTCAACTTCAACTTCAACTTCAAATTAAACTTCAACTTCAACTTCATATTCTACTTCAACATCAACTTCAATTTCAACTTCAACTTTAACTTCAACTTTAACTTCAACTTCAACTTCGAATTCAACTTCGAATTCAACTTCAAATTCAACTTTAACTTCAACTTCAACTTCAACTTCAACTTCAACTTCAACTTCAACTTCAACTTCAAGTTCAAGTTCAAGTTTAAGTTCAACTTCAACTTCAACTTCAATTTCAACTTTAACTTCAACTTCAATTTCAACTTCAACTTTAATTTCAACTTTAACTTCAACTTCAACTTCGAATTCAACTTCAAATTCAACTTCAAATTCAACTTTAACTTTAACTTCAACTTCAACTTCAAATTCAAGTTCAAGTTCAAGTTCAAGTTCAAGTTCAAGTTCAACTTCAATTTCAATTTCAACTTCAACTTCAATTTCAACTTCAACTTCAATTTCAACTTTAACTTTAATTCCAAGTTCAACTTCAAATTAAACTTGAAATTCAACTTCAAATTCAACTTCAAATTCAACTTCAAACTCAACTTCACATTCAACTTCAAATCTAAAATCAACTTCAATTTCAAATTCAATTACAACATCAACTTAAATTTCAACTTTAACTTTAACTTCAATTCAAATCCAATTTCAACTTCAACTTCAACTTCAATTGCAACTTCAACTTCAACTTCAACTTCAACTTTAACTTCAACTTCAACTTCAAATTCAACTTCAACTTGAACTTGAACTTCAACTTCAACTTCAAATTCCACTTCAATTTAAACTTCAATTTTAACTTCAACTTCAACTTCACCTGCAACTAAAACTTCAATTTCAACTTCAATTTCAAATTTAACTTCAACTGCAATTTCAACTTCAAGTTCAATTTCAAACTTAAACATAAACTTCAATTTCAAACTTAACTTCAACTTCAAATTCAATTTCAAATTCAATTTTAACTTCAACTTCAATTTCAACTTTAACTTCAACTTCAACTTCAACTTCAATTTCAATTTCAAATTCAATTTCAACTTCAACTTCAACTTCAACTTCGACTTCAACTTCAACTTCAATTTCAAACTTAAACATAAACTTCAATTTCAAACTTAACTTCCACTTCAAATTCAATTTCAAATTCAATTTCAACTTTAACTTCAATTTCAACTTTAAGATCAACTTCAATTTCAACTTCAACCTCAATTTCAACTTCAACTTCAATTTCAACTTCAACTTCAATTTCAAACTTAAACATAAACTTCAATTTCAAACTTAACTTGAACTTCAAATTCAATTTCAAATTCAATTTTAACTTCAACTTCAATTTCAACTTCAACTTCAACTTCAACTTCAACTTCAACTTCAACTTCAACTTCAACTTCAAATTCAACTTCAACTTCAAATTCAACTTCAACTTCAACTTCAACTTTAACTTCAACTTCAACTTCAACTTCAAATTCAACTTCAACTTCAACTTCAACTTCAACTTCAACTTCAAATTCAACTTCAACTTCAACTTCAACTTCAACTTCAACTTCAACTTCATCTTCAAATTCAACTTCAACTTCAAATTCAACTTCAACTTCAACTTCAACTTTAATTTCAACTTTAACTTCAACTTCAACTTCAACTTCAATTTCAAATTCAACTTTAACTTCAACTTCAATTTCAACTTCAATTTTAATTTCAAATTTAATTTCAACTTCAACTTCAACTTCAACTTCAATTTCAACTTCAACTTCAACTTCAACTTCAACTTCAACTTCAACTTCAATTTCAAACTTAACTTCAACTTCAACTTCAATTTCAAATTCAATTTTAACTTCAACTTCAATTTCAACTTTAACTTCATCTTCAACTTCAATTTCAATTTCAAATTCAATTTCAACTTCAACTTCAACATCAACTTCAATTTCAACTTCAACTTCAATTTCAAATTCAATTTCTACTTCAACTTCAATTTCAACTTTAAGTTCAACTTCAATTTCAACTTCAACTTCAATTTCAACTTCAATTTCAACTTTAACTTCAACTTCAATTTCAACTTCAACTTCAATTTCAAACTTAAACATAAACTTCAATTTCAAACTTAACTTCAACTTCAAATTCAATTTCAAAATCAATTTTAACTTCAACTTCAATTTCAACTTTAACTTCAACTTCAACTTCAACTTCAATTTCAATTTCAAATTCAATTTCAACTTCAACTTCAACTTCAACTTCAACTTCAATTTCAAACTTAAACATAAACTTCAATTTCAAACTTAACTTCAACTTCAAATTCAATTTCAAATTCAATTTCAACTTTAACTTCAATTTCAACTTTAAGATCAACTTCAATTTCATCTTCAACTTCAATTTCAACTTCAACTTCAATTTCAACTTCAACTTCAATTTCAAACTTAAACATAAACTTCAATTTCAAACTTAACTTCAACTTCAAATTCAAATTCAATTTTAACTTCAACTTCAATTTCAACTTCAACTTCAACTTCAACTTCAACTTCAACTTCAAATTCAACTTCAACTTCAACTTCAACTTCAACTTCAACTTCAACTTTAACTTCAACTTCAACTTCAACTTCAAATTCAACTTCAACTGCAACTTCAACTTCAACTTCAAATTCAACTTCAACTTCAACTTCATATTCTACTTCAACATCAACTTCAATTTCAACTTCAACTTTAACTTCAACTTTAACTTCAACTTTAACTTCAACTTCAACTTCGAATTCAACTTCGAATTCAACTTCAAATTCAACTTTAACTTCAACTTCAACTTCAACTTCAACTTCAACTTCAACTTCAACTTCAACTTCAAGTTCAAGTTCAAGTCCAAGTTCAACTTCAACTTCAACTTCAATTTCAACTTTAACTTCAACTTCAATTTCAACTTCAACTTTAATTTCAACTTTAACTTCAACTTCAACTTCGAATTCAACTTCAAATTCAAATTCAAATTCAACTTTAACTTTAACTTCAACTTCAACTTCAAATTCAAGTTCAAGTTCAAGTTCAAGTTCAAGTTCAAGTTCAACTTCAACTTCAATTTCAACTTCAACTTCAATTTCAACTTCAACTTCAATTTCAACTTTAACTTTAATTCCAAGTTCAACTTCAAATTAAACTTGAAATTCAACTTCAAATTCAACTTCAAATTCAACTTCAAACTCAACTTCACATTCAACTTCAACTCTAAAATCAACTTCAATTTCAAATTCAATTACAACATCAACTTAAATTTCAACTTTAACTTTAACTTCAATTCAAATCCAATTTCAACTTCAACTTCAACTTCAACTTCAACTTCAACTTCAACTTGAACTTGAACTTCAACTTCAACTTCAAATTCCACTTCAATTTAAACTTCAATTTTAACTTCAACTTCAACTTCACCTGCAACTAAAACTTCAATTTCAACTTCAATTTCAAATTTAACTTCAACTGCAATTTTGTCTTCGACTTCTACTTCAACTTCAACTTCAACTTCAAGTTCAACTTCAACTCTAAATTCAACTTCAACTTCAACTTCAATTTCAAATTCAACTTTAACTTCAACTTCAATTTCAACTTCAATTTTAATTTCAAATTTAATTTCAACTTCAACTTCAACTTCAACTTCAATTTCAACTTCAACTTCAACTTCAACTTCAACTTAAACTTAAACTTCAATTTCAAACTTAACTTCAACTTCAACTTCAATTTCAAATTCAATTTTAACTTCAATTTCAATTTCAACTTTAACTTCATCTTCAACTTCAATTTCAATTTCAAATTCAATTTCAACTTCAACTTCAACTTCAACTTCAACATCAACTTCAATTTCAACTTCAACTTCAATTTCAAATTCAATTTCTACTTCAACTTCAATTTCAACTTTAAGTTCAACTTCAATTTCAACTTCAACTTCAATTTCAACTTCAACTTCAATTTCAAACTTAACTTCAACTTCAACTTCAACTTCAATTTCAAATTCAACTTCAATTTCAACTTCAACTTCAATTTCAACTTCAACTTCAATTTCAAACTTAACTTCAACTTCAACTTCAACTTCAATTTCAAATTCAACTTTAACTTCAACTTCAATTTCAACTTCAATTTCAATTTCAAATTCAATTTCAACTTCAACTTCAATTTCAACTTTAACTTCAACTTCAATTTCAAATTCAACTTCAACTTCAACTTAAACATAAACTTCAATTTCAAACTTAACTTCAACTTCAACTTCAATTTCAAATTCAATTTTAACTTCAACTTCAATTTCAACTTTAACTTCAACTTCAACTTCAACTTCAATTTCAATTTCAAATTCAATTTCAACTTCAACTTCAACTTCAACTTCAACTTCAACTTCAACTTCAACTTCAACTTCAAATTCAACTTCAACTTCAACTTCAACTTCAACTTCAAATTCAACTTCAACTTCAACTTCAACTTCAACTTCAACTTCAAATTCAACTTCAACTTCAACTTCAACTTCAAATTCAATTTCAACTTTAACTTCAACTTCAAATTCAACTTCAAATTCAACTTCAAATTCAACTTCAAATTCAACTTCAAATTCAACTTCAAATTCAACTTCAAATTCAACTTCAAACTCAACTTCAAATTCAACTTCAACTCTAAAATCAACTTCAATTTCAACTTCAACTACAACTTCAACTTAAATTTCAACTTTAACTTTAACTTCAATTCAAATCCAATTTCAACTTCAACATCAACTTCAATTTCAACTTCAATTTTCAATTTCAAATTCAATTTCTACTTCAACTTCAATTTCAACTTTAACTTCAACTTCAATTTCAACTTCAACTTCAATTTCAAATTCAATTTGAACTTCAACTTCAATTTCAACTTTAAGTTCAACTTCAATTTCAACTTCAACTTCAATTTCAACTTCAACTTCAATTTCAACTTCAACTTCAATTTCAACTTCAACTTCAATTTCAAACTTAACTTCAACTTGAACTTCATCTTCAATTTCAAATTCAACTTTAACTTCAACTTCAATTTCAACTTCAATTTCAATTTCAAATTCAATTTCAACTTCAACTTCAATTTCAACTTTAACTTCAACTTCAATTTCAAATTAAACTTCAACTTCAACTTAAACATTAACTTCAATTTCAAACTTAACTTCAACTTCAACTTCAATTTCAAATTCAATTTTAACTTCAACTTCAATTTCAACTTTAACTTCAACTTCAACTTCAACTTCATTTTCAATTTCAAATTAAATTTCAACTTCAACTTCAACTTCAACTTCAACTTCAACTTCAACTTCAACTTCAACTTCAACTTCAAAATTCAACTTCAACTTCAACTTCAACTTCAACTTCAACTTCAACTTCAACTTCAACTTCAACTTCAACTTCAACTTCAACTTCAAATTCAACTTCAACTTCAACTTCAACTTCAACTTCAAATTCAACTTCAACTTCAACTTCAATTTCAACTTCAACTTCAACTTCAAATTTAACTTCAACTTCAACTTCAACTTCAACTTCAAGTTCAAGTTCAAGTTCAAGTTAAAGTTAAAGTTCAACTTCAACTTCAACTTCAATTTCAACTTTAACTTCAACTTCAAACTTCAATTTCAACTTCAACTTCAATTTCAACTTCAACTTCAATTTCAACTTTAACTTTAACTTCAAATTCAACTTCAAATTCAACTTCAACTCTAAAATCAACTTCAATTTCAACTTCAACTACAACTTCAACTTCAATTTCAACTTTAACTTTAACTTCAATTCAAATCCAATTTCAACTTCAACTTCAACTTCAACTTTAACTTCAACTTCAACTTCAAATTAAACTTGAACTTGAACTTGATCTTGAACTTCAACTTCAAATTCCACTTCAACTTAAACTTCAATTTCAACTTCAATTTCAAATTTAACTTCAACTGCAATTTTGTCTTTGACTTCCACTTCAACTTCAACTTCAACTTCAAGTTCAACTTCAACTCTAAATTCAACTTCAACTTCAACTTCAATTTTAACTTCAAATTCAACTTCAAATTCGACCTTAACTTCAACTTCAACTTAAATTTCAACCTCAATTTCAACTTCAACTTCAAAATCAACTTCAACTTCAATTTCAATTTCAAATTTCATTTCAACTTATACTTCAATTTCAAATTTAACTTCAACTTTAAGTTCAAGTTCAAGTTCAAGTTCAACTTTAACTTCAACTTCAACTTCAACTTCAACTTCAACTTCAACTTCAACTTCAATTTCAACTTCAAATTTCATTTGAACCTATACTTCAATTTCAACCTTAACTTAAACTTCAACTTCAATTTCAAACTTTACTTCAACTTCAACTTATACTTCAATTTCAAAATTAACTTCAACTTTAAGTTCAAGTTCAAGTTCAAGTTCAAGTTCAAGTTCAAGTTCAACTTCAACTTCAACTTCAAATTCAACTTCAACTTCAATTTCAACTTCAACTTCAATTTCAACTTTAACTTTAATTCCAAGTTCAACTTCAAATTCAACTTCAAATTCAACTTCAAATTTAACTTCAAATTCAACTTCAAATTCAACTTCAAATTCAACTTCAAACTCAACTTCAAATTCAACTTCAACTCTAAAATCAACTTCAATTTCAACTTCAACTACAACTTCAACTTCAATTTCAACTTTAACTTTTAACTTCAATTCAAATCCAATTTCAACTTCAACTTCAACTTCAACTGCAACTTCAACTTCAACTTCAACTTTAACTTCAACTTCAACTTCAATTTCAACTTCAACTTCATTTTCAACTTCAACTTCAATTTCAACTTCAACTTCAACTTCAACTTCAATTCCAACTTCATTTTCAACTTTAACTTCACCTTCAACTTCAACTTCAACTTCAACTTCAACTTCAACTTCAACTTCAAATTCAACTTCAACTTCAACTTCATCTTCAACTTTAACTTCAACTTCAACTTCAAATTCAACTTCAACTTCAACTTCAAATTCAACTTCAACTTCACCTTCAACTTCAACTTCACTTCAACTTCAACTTCAACTTCAACTTCAACTTCATATTCAACTTCAACTTCAACTTCAAATTCAACTTCAACTTCAACTTGCAATTTCAACTTCAACTTCATTTTCAACTTCAACTTCAATTTCAACTTCAACTTCCAACTTCAACTTCAACTTCAAATTCAACTTCAACTTCAACTTCATATTCTATTTCAACATCAACTTCAATTTCAACTTCAACTTTAACTTCAACTTCAACTTCAACTTCAACTTCAACTTCAACTTCAATTCCAACTTCATTTTCATACTTTAACTTCACCTTCAACTTCAACTTCAAATTCAACTTCAACTTCAACTTCAAATTCAAATTCAACTTCAACTTCAACTTCATCTTCAACTTTAACTTCAACTTCAACTTCAACTTTCAACTTCAAATTCAACTTCAACTTCAACTTCAAATTCAACTTCAACTTCAACTTTAACTTAAACTTAAACTTCAATTTCAAACTTAACTTCAACTTCAACTTCAATTTCAATTTCAAATTTAATTTCAACTTCAACTTCAATTTCAAACTTTAACTTCAACTTCAATTTCAACTTCAACTTCAATTTCAACTTCAACTTCAACTTCATTTTCAAATTTAAGTTCAACTTCAATTTCAACTTCAACTTCAATTTCAACTTCAATTTCAACTTCAATTTCAACTTTAACTTCAACTTCAATTTCAACTTCAACTTCAATTTCAAACTTAAACATAAACTTCAATTTCAAACTTAACTTCACTTCAAATTCAATTTCAAATTCAATTTCAACTTCAACTTCAACTTCAACTGACTTCAACTTCAACCTCAATTTCAAACTTAAACATAAACTTCAATTTCAAACTTAACTTCAACTTCAAATTCAATTTCAAATTCAATTTCAACTTTAACTTCAATTTCAACTTTAAGATCAACTTCAATTTCAACTTCAACTTCAATTTCAACTTCAACTTCAATTTCAACTTCAACTTCAATTTCAAACTTAAACATAAACTTCAATTTCAAACTTAACTTCAACTTCAAATTCAATTTCAAATTCAATTTTAACTTCAACTTCAATTTCAACTTCAACTTCAACTTCAACTTCAACTTCAACTTCAACTTCAACTTCAACTTCATCTTCAAATTCAACTTCAACTTCAAATTCAACTTCAACTTCAACTTCAACTTTAACTTCAACTTCAACTTCAACTTCAACTGCAACTTCAACTTCAACTTCAACTTCAACTTTAACTTCAACTTCAACTTCAATTTCAACTTCAACTTCATTTTCAACTTCAACTTCAATTTCAACTTCAACTTCAACTTCAACTTCAATTCCAACTTCATTTTCAACTTTAACTTCACCTTCAACTTCAACTTCAACTTCAACTTCAACTTCAACTTCAACTTCAAATTCAACTTCAACTTCAACTTCATCTTCAACTTTAACTTCAACTTCAACTTCAAATTCAACTTCAACTTCAACTTCAAATTCAACTTCAACTTCACCTTCAACTTCAACTTCAACTTCAACTTCAACTTCAACTTCAACTTCAACTTCAAATTCAACTTCAACTTCAACTTCAAATCCAACTTCAACTTCAACTTCAATTTCAACTTCAACTTCATTTTCAACTTCAACTTCAATTTCAACTTCAACTTCAACTTCAACTTCAACTTCAAATTCAACTTCAACTTCAACTTCATATTCTATTTCAACATCAACTTCAATTTCAACTTCAACTTTAACTTCAACTTCAACTTCAACTTCAACTTCAACTTCAATTTCAACTTCAACTTCAACTTCAACTTCAATTCCAACTTCATTTTCAACTTTAACTTCACCTTCAACTTCAACTTCAAATTCAACTTCAACTTCAACTTCAAATTCAAATTCAACTTCAACTTCAACTTCATCTTCAACTTTAACTTCAACTTCAACTTCAACTTCAACTTCAAATTCAACTTCAACTTCAACTTCAAATTCAACTTCAACTTCAACTTTAACTTAAACTTAAACTTCAATTTCAAACTTAACTTCAACTTCAACTTCAACTTCAATTTCAATTTCAAATTTAATTTCAACTTCAACTTCAATTTCAACTTTAACTTCAACTTCAATTTCAACTTCAACTTCAATTTCAACTTCAACTTCAACTTCATTTTCAACTTTAAGTTCAACTTCAATTTCAACTTCAACTTCAATTTCAACTTCAATTTCAACTTCAATTTCAACTTTAACTTCAACTTTAACTTCAACTTCAATTTCAACTTCAACTTCAATTTCAAACTTAAACATAAACTTCAATTTCAAACTTAACTTCAACTTCAAATTCAACTTTAACTTCAACTTCAACTTCAACTTCAATTTCAATTTCAAATTCAATTTCAACTTCAACTTCAACTTCAACTTCGACTTCAACTTCAACTTCAATTTCAAACTTAAACATAAACTTCAATTTCAAACTTAACTTCAACTTCAAATTCAATTTCAAATTCAATTTCAACTTTAACTTCAATTTCAACTTTAAGATCAACTTCAATTTCAACTTCAACTTCAATTTCAACTTCAACTTCAATTTCAACTTCAACTTCAATTTCAAACTTAAACATAAACTTCAATTTTAAACTTAACTTCAACTTCAAATTCAATTTCAAATTCAATTTCAACTTCAACTTCAACTTCAACTTCATCTTCAAATTCAACTTCAACTTCAAATTCAACTTCAACTTCAACTTCAACTTTAACTTCAACTTCAACTTCAACTTCAAATTCAACTTCAACTTCAACTTCAACTTCAACTTCAACTTCAAATTCAACTTCAACTTCAACTTCATATTCTACTTCAACATCAACTTCAATTTCAACTTCAACTTTAACTTCAACTTTAACTTCAACTTCAACTTCGAATTCAACTTCGAATTCAACTTCAAATTCAACTTTAACTTCAACTTCAACTTCAATTTCAACTTCAACTTCAACTTCAACTTCAACTTCAAGTTCAAGTTCAAGTCCAAGTTCAACTTAAACTTCAACTTCAATTTCAACTTTAACTTCAACTTCAATTTCAACTTCAACTTTAATTTCAACTTTAACTTCAATTTCAACTTCGAATTCAACTTCAAATTCAACTTTAACTTCAACTTCAACTTCAAATTCAAGTTCAAGTTCAAGTTCAAGTTCAAGTTCAAGTTCAACTTCAACTTCAATTTCAACTTCAATTTCAACTTCAACTTCAATTTCAACTTTAACTTTAATTCCAAGTTCAACTTCAAATTAAACTTGAAATTCAACTTCAAATTCAACTTCAAACTCAACTTCACATTCAACTTCAACTCTAAAATCAACTTCAATTTCAACTTCAATTTTAATTTCAAATTTAATTTCAACTTCAACTTCAACTTCAACTTCAATTTCAACTTCAACTTCAACTTCAACTTCAACTTAAACTTCAACTTCAATTTCAAACTTAACTTCAACTTCAACTTCAATTTCAAATTCAATTTTAACTTCAACTTCAATTTCATCTTTAACTTCATCTTCAACTTCAATTTCAATTTCAAATTTAATTTCAACTTCAACTTCAATTTCAACTTCAACATCAACTTCAATTTCAACTTCAACTTCAATTTCAAATTCAATTTCTACTTCAACTTCAATTTCAACTTTAAGTTCAACTTCAATTTCAACTTCAACTTCAATTTCAACTTCAATTTCAACTTTAACTTCAACTTCAATTTCAACTTCAACTTCAATTTCAAACTTAAACATAAACTTCAATTTCAAACTTAACTTCAACTTCAAATTCAATTTCAAATTCAATTTTAACTTCAACTTCAATTTCAACTTTAACTTCAACTTCAACTTCAACTTCAATTTCAATTTCAAATTCAATTTCAACTTCAACTTCAACTTCAACTTCAACTTCAATTTCAAACTTAAACAAAAACTTCAATTTCAAACTTAACTTCAACTTCAAATTCAATTTCAAATTCAATTTCAACTTTAACTTCAATTTTAACTTTAAGATCAACTTCAATTTCAACTTCAACTTCAATTTCAACTTCAACTTCAATTTCAACTTCAACTTCAATTTCAAACTTAAACATAAACTTCAATTTCAAACTTAACTTCAACTTCAAATTCAATTTCAAATTCAATTTTAACTTCAACTTCAATTTCAACTTCAACTTCAACTTCAACTTCAACTTCAACTTCAAATTCAACTTCAACTTCAACTTCATATTCTATTTCAACATCAACTTCAATTTCAACTTCAACTTTAACTTCAACTTCAACTTCAACTTCAATTTCAACTTCAACTTCAACTTCAACTTCAATTCCAACTTCATTTTCAACTTTAACTTCACCTTCAACTTCAACTTCAAATTCAACTTCAACTTCAACTTCAAATTCAAATTCAACTTCAACTTCAACTTCGTCTTCAACTTTAACTTCAACTTCAACTTCAACTTCAACTTCAAATTCAACTTCAACTTCAACTTCAAATTCAACTTCAACTTCAACTTTAACTTAAACTTAAACTTCAATTTCAAACTTAACTTCAACTTCAACTTCAACTTCAATTTCAATTTCAAATTTAATTTCAACTTCAATTTCAACTTTAACTTCAACTTCAATTTCAACTTCAACTTCAATTTCAACTTCAACTTCAACTTCATTTTCAACTTTAAGTTCAACTTCAATTTCAACTTCAACTTCAATTTCAACTTCAATTTCAACTTCAATTTCAACTTTAACTTCAACTTCAATTTCAACTTCAACTTCAATTTCAAACTTAAACATAAACTTCAATTTCAAACTTAACTTCAACTTCAAATTCAATTTCAAATTCAATTTTAACTTCAACTTCAATTTCAACTTTAACTTCAACTTCAACTTCGAATTCAACTTCGAATTCAACTTCAAATTCAACTTTAACTTCAACTTCAACTTCAACTTCAACTTCAACTTCAACTTCAACTTCAAGTTCAAGTTCAAGTCCAAGTTCAACTTCAACTTCAACTTCAATTTCAACTTTAACTTCAACTTCAATTTCAACTTCAATTTCAACTTCAACTTTAATTTCAACTTTAACTTCAACTTCAACTTCAAATTCAACTTCAAATTCAACTTCAAATTCAACTTTAACTTCAACTTCAACTTCAAATTCAAGTTCAAGTTCAATTTCAAGTTCAAGTTCAAGTTCAAGTTCAAGTTCAAGTTCAACTTCAACTTCAATTTCAACTTCAACTTCAATTTCAACTTCAACTTCAATTTCAACTTTAACTTTAATTCCAAGTTCAACTTCAAATTAAACTTGAAATTCAACTTCAAATTCAACTTCAAATTCAACTTCAAACTCAACTTCACATTCAACTTCAACTCTAAAATCAACTTCAATTTCAACTTCAACTACAACTTCAACTTAAATTTCAACTTTAACTTTAACTTCAATTCAAATCCAATTTCAACTTCAACTTCAACTTCAATTGCAACTTCAACTTCAACTTCAACTTCAACTTTAACTTCAACTTCAACTTCAAATTCAACTTCAACTTGAACTTGAACTTGAACTTCAACTTCAAATTCCACTTCAATTTAAACTTCAATTTCAACTTCAACTTCAACTTCACCTGCAACTAAAACTTCAATTTCAACTTCAATTTCAAATTTAACTTCAACTGCAATTTTGTCTTCGACTTCTACTTCAACTTCAACTTCAACTTCAAGTTCAACTTCAACTCTAAATTCAACTTCAACTTCAACTTCAATTTCAAATTCAACTTTAACTTCAACTTCAATTTAAACTTCAATTTTAATTTCAAATTTAATTTCAACTTCAACTTCAACTTCAACTTCAATTTCAACTTCAACTTCAACTTCAACTTCAACTTCAACTTCAACTTCAACTTAAACTTCAATTTCAAACTTAACTTCAACTTCAACTTCAATTTCAAATTCAATTTTAACTTCAACTTCAATTTCAACTTTAACTTCATCTTCAACTTCAATTTCAATTTCAAATTCAATTTCAACTTCAACTTCAACTTCAACTTCAACATCAACTTCAATTTCAACTTCAACTTCAATTTCAACTTCAACTTCAATTTCAACTTCAACTTCAATTTCAACTTCAACTTCAATTTCAAACTTAACTTCAACTTCAACTTCAATTTCAAATTCAACTTTAACTTCAACTTCAATTTCAACTTCAATTTCAATTTCAAATTCAATTTCAACTTCAACTTCAATTTCAACTTTAACTTCAACTTCAACTTCAATTTCAAATTCAACTTCAACTTCAACTTAAACATAAACTTCAATTTCAAACTTAACTTCAACTTCAACTTCAATTTCAAATTCAATTTTAACTTCAACTTCAATTTCAACTTTAACTTCAACTTCAACTTCAACTTCAATTTCAATTTCAAATTCAATTTCAACTTCAACTTCAACTTCAACTTCAACTTCAACTTCAACTTCAACTTCAACTTCAACTTCAACTTCAACTTCAACTTCAACTTCAACTTCAACTTCAAATTCAACTTCAACTTCAACTTCAACTTCAACTTCAAATTCAATTTCAACTTTAACTTCAACTTCAACTTCAACTTCAAATTCAACTTCAAATTCAACTTCAAATTCAACTTCAAATTCAACTTCAAATTCAACTTCAAATTCAACTTCAAACTCAACTTCAAATTCAACTTCAACTCTAAAATCAACTTCAATTTCAACTTCAACTACAACTTCAACTTAAATTTCAACTTTAACTTTAACTTCAATTCAAATACAATTTCAACTTCAACATCAACTTCAATTTCAACTTCAATTTCAATTTCAAATTCAATTTCTACTTCAACTTCAATTTCAACTTTAACTTCAACTTCAATTTCAACTTCAACTTCAAAATCAACTTCAACTTCAATTTCAATTTCAAATTTCACTTCAACTTATACTTCAATTTCAAATTTAACTTCAACTTTAAGTTCAAGTTCAAGTTCAACTTCAACTTTAACTTCAACTTCAACTTCAACTTCAACTTCAACTTCAACTTCAACTTCAACTTCATTTTCAACTTTAAGTTCAACTTCAATTTCAACTTCAACTTCAATTTCAACTTCAATTTCAACTTCAATTTCAACTTTAACTTCAACTTCAATTTCAACTTCAACTTCAATTTCAAACTTAAACATAAACTTCAATTTCAAACTTAACTTCAACTTCAAATTCAATTTCAAATTCAATTTTAACTTCAACTTCAATTTCAACTTTAACTTCAACTTCAACTTCGAATTCAACTTTGAATTCAACTTCAAATTCAACTTTAACTTCAACTTCAACTTCAACTTCAACTTCAACTTCAACTTCAACTTCAACTTCAACTTCAACTTCAACTTCAACTTCAACTTCAACTTCAACTTCAAGTTCAAGTTCAAGTCCAAGTTCAACTTCAACTTCAACTTCAATTTCAACTTTAACTTCAACTTCAATTTCAACTTCAATTTCAACTTCAATTTCAACTTCAACTTTAATTTCAACTTTAACTTCAACTTCAACTTCAAATTCAACTTCAAATTCAACTTCAAATTCAACTTTAACTTCAACTTCAACTTCAAATTCAAGTTCAAGTTCAAGTTCAAGTTCAAGTTCAAGTTCAAGTTCAAGTTCAACTTCAACTTCAACTTCAATTTCAACTTCAACTTCAATTTCAACTTCAACTTCAATTTCAACTTTAACTTTAATTCCAAGTTCAACTTCAAATTAAACTTGAAATTCAACTTCAAATTCAACTTCAAATTCAACTTCAAACTCAACTTCACATTCAACTTCAACTCTAAAATCAACTTCAATTTCAACTTCAACTACAACTTCAACTTAAATTTCAACTTTAACTTTAACTTCAATTCAAATCCAATTTCAACTTCAACTTCAACTTCAATTGTAACTTCAACTTCAACTTCAACTTCAACTTTAACTTCAACTTCAACTTCAAATTCAACTTCAACTTGAACTTGAACTTCAACTTCAACTTCAAATTCCACTTCAATTTAAACTTCAATTTCAACTTCAACTTCAACTTCACCTGCAACTAAAACTTCAATTTCAACTTCAATTTCAAATTTAACTTCAACTGCAATTTTGTCTTCGACTTCTACTTCAACTTCAACTTCAAGTTCAACTTCAACTCTAAATTCAACTTCAACTTCAACTTCAATTTCAAATTCAACTTTAACTTCAACTTCAATTTAAACTTCAATTTTAATTTCAAATTTAATTTCAACTTCAACTTCAACTTCAACTTCAATTTCAACTTCAACTTCAACTTCAACTTCAACTTAAACTTAAACTTCAATTTCAAACTTAACTTCAACTTCAACTTCAATTTCAAATTCAATTTTAACTTCAACTTCAATTTCAACTTTAACTTCATCTTCAACTTCAATTTCAAATTCAATTTCAACTTCAACTTCAACTTCAACTTCAACATCAACTTCAATTTCAACTTCAACTTCAATTTCAACTTCAACTTCAATTTCAACTTCAACTTCAATTTCAACTTCAACTTCAATTTCAAACTTAACTTCAACTTCAACTTCAACTTCAATTTCAAATTCAACTTTAACTTCAACTTCAATTTCAACTTCAATTTCAATTTCAAATTCAATTTCAACTTCAACTTCAATTTCAACTTTAACTTCAACTTCAATTTCAAATTCAACTTCAACTTCAACTTAAACATAAACTTCAATTTCAAACTTAACTTCAACTTCAACTTCAATTTCAAATTCAATTTTAACTTCAACTTCAATTTCAACTTTAACTTCAACTTCAATTTCAACTTCAATTTCAATTTCAAATTCAATTTCAACTTCAACTTCAATTTCAACTTTAACTTCAACTTCAATTTCAAATTCAACTTCAACTTCAACTTAAACATAAACTTCAATTTCAAACTTAACTTCAACTTCAACTTCAATTTCAAATTCAATTTTAACTTCAACTTCAATTTCAACTTTAACTTCAACTTCAACTTCAACTTCAACTTCAACTTCAACTTCAACTTCAACTTCAACTTCAAATTCAACTTCAACTTCAACTTCAACTTCAACTTCAAATTCAACTTCAACTTCAACTTCAACTTCAACTTCAACTTCAAATTCAACTTCAACTTCAACTTCAACTTCAACTTCAAATTCAATTTCAACTTTAACTTCAACTTCAACTTCAACTTCAAATTCAACTTCAAATTCAACTTCAAATTCAACTTCAAATTCAACTTCAAATTCAACTTCAAACTCAACTTCAAATTCAACTTCAACTCTAAAATCAACTTCAATTTCAACTTCAACTACAACTTCAACTTAAATTTCAACTTTAACTTTAACTTCAATTCAAATCCAATTTCAACTTCAACTTTAACTTCAACTTCAACTTCAACTTCAACTTCAACTTCAAATTCAACTTCAACTTCAACTTCAACTTCAAATTCAACTTTAACTTCAACTTCATATTCTACTTCAACATCAACCTCAACTTCAACTTCAACTTCAACTTCAACTTCAACTTCAATTTCAAATTCAATTTCAACTTCAACTTCAATTTCAAATTCAATTTCAACTTCAACTTCAATTTCAACTTTAACTTCAACTTCAATTTCAACTTCAACTTCAATTTCAACTTCAACTTCAATTTCAACTTCAATTTCAACTTCACCTTCAACTTCAACTTCAACTTCAACTTCAACTTCAACTTCAAATTCAACTTCAACTTCAACTTCAACTTCAAATTCAACTTCAACTTCAACTTAAACATAAACTTCAATTTCAAACTTAACTTCAACTTCAACTTCAATTTCAAATTCAATTTTAACTTCAACTTCAATTTCAACTTTAACTTCAACTTCAATTTCAACTTCAATTTCAATTTCAAATTCAATTTCAACTTCAACTTCAATTTCAACTTTAACTTCAACTTCAATTTCAAATTCAACTTCAACTTCAACTTAAACATAAACTTCAATTTCAAACTTAACTTCAACTTCAACTTCAATTTCAAATTCAATTTTAACTTCAACTTCAATTTCAACTTTAACTTCAACTTCAACTTCAACTTCAACTTCAACTTCAACTTCAACTTCAACTTCAACTTCAAATTCAACTTCAACTTCAACTTCAACTTCAACTTCAAATTCAACTTCAACTTCAACTTCAACTTCAACTTCAACTTCAAATTCAACTTCAACTTCAACTTCAACTTCAACTTCAAATTCAATTTCAACTTTAACTTCAACTTCAACTTCAACTTCAAATTCAACTTCAAATTCAACTTCAAATTCAACTTCAAATTCAACTTCAAATTCAACTTCAAACTCAACTTCAAATTCAACTTCAACTCTAAAATCAACTTCAATTTCAACTTCAACTACAACTTCAACTTAAATTTCAACTTTAACTTTAACTTCAATTCAAATCCAATTTCAACTTCAACTTTAACTTCAACTTCAACTTCAACTTCAACTTCAACTTCAAATTCAACTTCAACTTCAACTTCAACTTCAAATTCAACTTTAACTTCAACTTCATATTCTACTTCAACATCAACCTCAACTTCAACTTCAACTTCAACTTCAACTTCAACTTCAATTTCAAATTCAATTTCAACTTCAACTTCAATTTCAAATTCAATTTCAACTTCAACTTCAATTTCAACTTTAACTTCAACTTCAATTTCAACTTCAACTTCAATTTCAACTTCAACTTCAATTTCAACTTCAATTTCAACTTCACCTTCAACTTCAACTTCAACTTCAACTTCAACTTCAACTTCAAATTCAACTTCAACTTCAACTTCAACTTCAAATTCAACTTTAACTTCAACTTCATATTCTACTTCAACATCAACCTCAATTTCAACTTCAACTTTAATTTCAACTTCAACTTCAAATTCAACTTCAAATTCAACTTCAAATTCAACTTCAAATTCAACTTCAAATTCAACTTCAAATTCAACTTCAAATTCAACTTCAACTCTAAAATCAACTTCAATTTCAACTTCAACTACAACTTCAACTTCAATTTCAACTTTAACTTTAACTTCAATTCAAATCCAATTTCAACTTCAACTTCAACTTCAACTTCAACTTCAACTTCAACTTCAACTTCAACTTCAACTTCAACTTCAACTTTAACTTCAACTTCAACTTCAAATTCAACTTCAACTTGAACTTCAACTTCAACTTCAACTTCAAATTCCACTTCAACTTAAACTTCAATTTCAACTTCAACTTCAACTTCATTTTCAACTTCAACTTCACCTGCAGCTAAAACTTCAATTTCAACTTCAATTTCAAATTTAACTTCAACTGCAATTTTGTCTTCAACTTCTACTTCAACTTCAACTTCAACTTCAAGTTCAACTTCAACTCTAAATTCAATTTCAACTTCAACTTCAATTTTAACTTCAAATTCAACTTCAAATTCGACCTTAACTTCAACTTCAACTTAAATTTCAACCTTAATTTCAACTTCAACTTCAAAATCAACTTCAACTTCAATTTCAATTTCAAATTTCACTTCAACTTTAAGTTCAAGTTCAAGTTCAACTTCAACTTTAACTTCAACTTCAACTTCAACTTCAACTTCAACTTCATTTTCATCTTCAAATTTCATTTGAACCTATACTTCAATTTCAACCTTAACTTAAACTTAAACTTCAATTTCAAACTTTACTTCAACTTCAACTTCAACTTCAATTTCACTTCAACTTTAAGTTCAAGTTCAACTTCAACTTCAACTTCAACTTCAACTTCAACTTCAACTTCAACTTCAAATTCAACTTCAACTTCAACTTCAACTTCAACTTCAAATTCAACTTCAACTTCAACTTCAACTTCAACTTCAACTTCAAATTCAACTTCAACTTCAACTTCAACTTCAACTTCAAATTCAATTTCAACTTTAACTTCAACTTCAACTTCAACTTCAAATTCAACTTCAAATTCAACTTCAAATTCAACTTCAAATTCAACTTCAAATTCAACTTCAAACTCAACTTCAAATTCAACTTCAACTCTAAAATCAACTTCAATTTCAACTTCAACTACAACTTCAACTTAAATTTCAACTTTAACTTTAACTTCAATTCAAATCCAATTTCAACTTCAACATCAACTTCAATTTCAACTTCAATTTCAATTTCAAATTCAATTTCTACTTCAACTTCAATTTCAACTTTAACTTCAACTTCAATTTCAACTTCAACTTCAAAATCAACTTCAACTTCAATTTCAATTTCAAATTCAATTTCTACTTCAACTTCAATTTCAACTTTAACTTCAACTTCAATTTCAACTTCAACTTCAAAATCAACTTCAACTTCAATTTCAATTTCAAATTTCACTTCAACTTATACTTCAATTTCAAATTTAACTTCAACTTTAAGTTCAAGTTCAAGTTCAACTTCAACTTTAACTTCAACTTCAACTTCAACTTCAACTTCAACTTCAAATTCAACTTCAACTTCAACTTCAACTTCAAATTCAACTTTAACTTCAACTTCATATTCTACTTCAACATCAACCTCAACTTCAACTTCAACTTCAACTTCAACTTCAACTTCAATTTCAAATTCAATTTCAACTTCAACTTCAATTTCAAATTCAATTTCAACTTCAACTTCAATTTCAACTTTAACTTCAACTTCAATTTCAACTTCAACTTCAATTTCAACTTCAACTTCAATTTCAACTTCAATTTCAACTTCACCTTCAACTTCAACTTCAACTTCAACTTCAACTTCAACTTCAAATTCAACTTCAACTTCAACTTCAACTTCAAATTCAACTTTAACTTCAACTTCATATTCTACTTCAACATCAACCTCAATTTCAACTTCAACTTTAATTTCAACTTCAACTTCAAATTCAACTTCAAATTCAACTTCAAATTCAACTTCAAATTCAACTTCAAATTCAACTTCAAATTCAACTTCAAATTCAACTTCAACTCTAAAATCAACTTCAATTTCAACTTCAACTACAACTTCAACTTCAATTTCAACTTTAACTTTAACTTCAATTCAAATCCAATTTCAACTTCAACTTCAACTTCAACTTCAACTTCAACTTCAACTTCAACTTCAACTTCAACTTCAACTTCAACTTTAACTTCAACTTCAACTTCAAATTCAACTTCAACTTGAACTTCAACTTCAACTTCAACTTCAAATTCCACTTCAACTTAAACTTCAATTTCAACTTCAACTTCAACTTCATTTTCAACTTCAACTTCACCTGCAGCTAAAACTTCAATTTCAACTTCAATTTCAAATTTAACTTCAACTGCAATTTTGTCTTCAACTTCTACTTCAACTTCAACTTCAACTTCAAGTTCAACTTCAACTCTAAATTCAATTTCAACTTCAACTTCAATTTTAACTTCAAATTCAACTTCAAATTCGACCTTAACTTCAACTTCAACTTAAATTTCAACCTTAATTTCAACTTCAACTTCAAAATCAACTTCAACTTCAATTTCAATTTCAAATTTCACTTCAACTTTAAGTTCAAGTTCAAGTTCAACTTCAACTTTAACTTCAACTTCAACTTCAACTTCAACTTCAACTTCATTTTCATCTTCAAATTTCATTTGAACCTATACTTCAATTTCAACCTTAACTTAAACTTCAACTTCAATTTCAAACTTTACTTCAACTTCAACTTCAACTTCAATTTCAAATTCAATTTCAACTTCAACTTCAATTTCAAATTCAATTTCAACTTCAACTTCAATTTCAACTTTAACTTCAACTTCAATTTCAACTTCAACTTCAATTTCAACTTCAACTTCAATTTTTTGAAAATTTTTTTTGAAAATTTTTTTTGAAAATTTTTTTTGAAAATTTTTTTTGAAAATTTTTTTTGAAAATTTTTTTTGAAAATTTTTTTTGAAAATTTTTTTTGAAAATTTTTTTTGAAAATTTTTTTTGAAAGTTTTTTTTGAAAATTTTTTTTGAAAATTATTTTTAAAAATTTTTTTGAAAATTTTTTTTGAAAATTTTTTTTGAAAATTTTTTTTGAAAATGGTTTTGAAAATTTTTTTTGAAAAGTTTTTTTGAAAATTTTTTTTGAAAATTTTTTTTGAAATTTTTTTTTAAAATTTTTTTTTGAAATTTTTTTTTTTTTTGAAAAATATTTTTTGAAAATTTTTTTTGAAAAATTTTTTTGAAAATTTTTTTTGAAATTTTATTTTGAAAATTTTTTTGAAATTTTTTTTTTTTTTGAAAATATTTTTGAAAATTTTTTTTGAAAATTTTTTTTGAAAATTTTTTTTGAAAATTTTTTTTGAAAATTTTTTTTGAAAATTTTTTTTAAAAATTTTTTTTGAAAATTTTTTTTTGAAAATTTTTTTTGACAATTTTTTTTGAAAATTTTTTTTGAAAATTTTTTTTGAGTTTTTTTTGAAAATTTTTTTTGAAAATTTTTTTTAAAATTTTTTTTGAAAATTTTTTTTGAAAATTTTTTTTGAAAATTGTTTTTGAAAATTTTTTTTGAAAATTTTTTTTGAAAATTTTTTTTGAAATTTTTTTTGAAATTTTTTTTTGAAAATTTTTTTGAAAATTTTTTTTGAAAATTTTTTTTGAAAATTTTTTTTGAAAATTTTTTTAAAAGTTTTTTTTTTTTTTGAAAAATATTTTTAGAAATTTTTTTTTAAATAATTTTTTTGAAAAATTTTTTGAAAATTTTTTTTTGAAATTTTTTTTGAAAATTTTTTTTAAAAATTTTTTTTGAAAATTTTTTTTAAATTTTTTTTTGTAAATTTTTTTTTAGTTTTTTTTGAAAATTTTTAAAATTTTTTTTGAAAATTTTTAAAAATTTTTTTTAAAATTTTTTTTTAAAAAAACTTTTTGAAAATTTTTTTTAAAATTTTTTTTAAAAATTAATTTTTGAAAATATTTTTAAAAAATTTTTTTTAAAATTTTTTTTAAAAATTTTTTATTTAAAATATTTTTTTTAAGTATTTTTTGAATTTTTTTTTTTTTGAAAACATTTTTTAAAATTTTTTTTGAAAATTTTTTTTAAAAATTTTTTTTAAAATTTTTTTTAAAAAATTTTTTTTGAAAATTTTTTTTGAAAATTTTTTTGAAAACTTTTTTTTGAAAATTTTTTTAGAAGTTTTTTTATGAAAATTTTCATTGAAAATTTTTTTTGAAATTTTTTTTGAAAATTTTTTTTGAAAATTTTTTTTGAAATTTTTTTTTAAAAATTTTTTTTGAAAATTTATTTTGAAAATTTTTTTTGAAATTTTTTTTGAAAATTTTTTTAAAAAATGTTTTTTTGAAAATTTTTTTTTAACATTTTTTTTAAAAATATTTTTTGAGTTTTTTTAAAAAATTTTTTTAAAAATAATTTTTAAAAATTTTTTTGAAAATTTTTTTTGAAAATTTTTTTTGAAAATTTTTTTTGAAAACATTTTTTAAAATTTTTTTTTGACATTTTTTTTAAAATTTTTTTTAAAATTTTTTTTTAAAAAATTTTTTTTGAAAAATTTTTTTTAACATTTTTTGAATTTTTTTTTTTTTTGAAAAATATTTTTTGAAAATTTTTTTTGAAAATAAAAAATTTTCAAAAAAAATTTTTTTTGAAAATGTTTTCTGAAATTTTTTTAAAATTTTTTTTTGAAAACTTTTTTTGAAAATTTTTTTTGAAAATTTTTTTTGAAAATTTTTTTAGAAAATTTTTTTTTGAAAAACATTTTTTGAAAATTTTTTTGAAAATTTTTTTTAAAATTTTTTTTAAAATTTTTTTAAAAAATTTTTTTTGAAATTTTTTTTTAAACATTTTTTTGAAATTTTTTTTTTTTAAAAATATTTTTGAAATTTTTTTTTGAAAATGTTTTTTGAAAATTTTTTTGAAAATTTTTTTTGAAAATTTTTTTTGAAATTTTTTTTAAAAATATTTCTTGAAAATTTTTTTTGAAATTTTTTTTTAAAAATTTTTTTTGAAAATTTTTTTTTTTGAAAGTAACTCTTGAAATTTTTTTTTAAAAATATTTTTTAAAAATTTTTTTTCAAAAATTTTTTTTGGAAAAAATAATTTTTGAAAATTTTTTTTGAAAATTTTTTTTGAAATTTTTTTTTGAAATTTTTTTTGAAATTTTTTTTGAAAATTTTTTTTGAAATTTTTTTTGAAAATTTTTTTTGAAATTTTTTTTTTTGAAAATATTTTTTGAAATTTTTTTGGAAAATTTTTTTTTGAAATTTTTTTTGAAAATTTTTTTTGAAATTTTTTTTGAATTTTTTTTTTGAAAAATATTTTTTGAAAATTTTTTTGAAAAATTTTTTTGAAATTTTTTTTGAAATTTTTTTTGAAAATTTTTTTTGAAAATTTTTTTGAAAATTTTTTTTGAAAATTTTTTTTGAAAATTTTTTTTGAAATTTTTTTTGAAAATTTTTTTTGAAAATTTTTTTTGAAATTTTTTTTGAAATTTTTTTTTTTTTGAAAATATTTTTTTTGAAAATTTTTTTTGAAAAATTTTTTGAAATTTTTTTTGAAATTTTTTTTTTTTGAAAAATATTTTTTGAAATTTTTATTTGAAAATTTTTTTGAAATTTTTTTTTTTTATGAAAAATATTTTATGAAAATTTTTTTGAATTTTTTTTTTTTGAAAAATATTTTTTAAAAATTTTTTTTGAAAATTTTTTTGAAAATATTTTTTTGAATTTTTTTTGGAAAATTTTTTTTGAAAATTTTTATTGAAAATTTTTTTGAAAATTTTTTTTGAAAGATTTTTTTTGAAATTTTTTTTTGAAAATTTTTTTGAAATTTTTTTTGAAATTTTTTTTGAAATTTTTTTGAATTTTGTTTTTTGAAAAATATTTTTTTAAATTTTTTTTGAAAAATTTTTTTGAAATTTTTTTTGAAAATTTTTTTTGAAAATTTTTTTTCAAAATTTTTTTTGAAAATATTTTTTGAAAGTTTTTTTTTGAAATTTTTTTTTGAAAATTTTTTTGAAAGTTTTTTTTGAAAATTTTTTTTGAAAATTTTTTTTGAAATTTTGTTTTTTTGAAAATATTTTTTTAAAATTTTTTTTGAAAAATTTTTTTGAAAATTTTTTTTGAAAATTTTTTTTGAAAATGTTTTTTGAAAAATATTTTTGAAATTTTTTTTTCAGAAATGTTTTTTGAAAATTTTTTTTAAAAATTTTTTGAAAATTTTTTTTGAAATTTTTTTTTGAAATTTTTTTTGAAATTTTGTTTTTTGAAAAATATTTTTTTAAAATTTTTTTTGAAAAATTTTTTTGAAAATTTTTTTTGAAAATTTTTTTTGAAAATTTTTTTTGAAAATTTTTTTTGAAAATTTTTTTTGATAATTTTGTTTTTGAAAAGTATTTTTTTAAAATTGTTTTTGAAAAATTTTTTTGAAAATTTTTTTGAAAATTTTTTTTGAAAATTTTTTTTCAAAATTTTTTTTTGAAAATTTTTTTTGAAAATTTTTTTGAAATTTTGTTTTTTGAAAAATATTTTTTTTAAAATTTTTTTTTGAAAAATTTTTTTGAAAATTTTTTTTGAAAATTTTTTTTTGAAATTTTTTTTGAAAATTTTTTTTGAAAATTTTTTTTGAAATTTTTTTTGAAAATTTTTTTGATAATTTTTTTTGAAAATTTTTTTGAAAATTTTTTTTGAAATTTTTTTTTGAAAATTTTTTTTAAAAAATTTTTTGAAAACTTTTTTTGAAAATTTTTTTTGAAATTTTTTTTTTTTGAAAAATATTTTTTGAAAAATTTTTTTTCAAAATTTTTTTTTGAAAATTTTTTTTTTGAAAAATTTTTTGAAAATTTTTTTTGAAATTTTTTTTGAAAATTTTTTTTAAAATTTTGTTTTTTGAAAAATATTTTTTTAAAATTTTTTTTGAAAAATTTTTTTGAAAATTTTTTTTGAAAATTTTTTTTGAAAAATTTTTTTTGAAAATTTT
>JAUPFP010000182.1:0-102124 GCA_036925085.1 Brachycybe producta
GGTAGACAAACGGGGCAAATCTAATACTCGGCGAGAGGTGAAACTCTAAGACCCTTGTAATGACATGCCATGAATGTCTTTTCTTCGAACAGCTGGGTCCCGTTTCCCTGAACGGTGATAGACGGACTTGAAGCACCCGTCTACGCCGTTCTAAAACCGCAATACTGCGGGAGCTGTTCGTAAGAAAGACAAACGGGGCAAATCTAATACTCGGCGAGAGGTGAAACTCTAAGACCCTTGTAACGATGCCATGAATGTCTTTTCTTCGAACAGCTGGGTCCCGTTTCCCTGAACGGTGGTAGACGGACTTGGAGCACCCGTCTACGTCGTTCTAAAACCGCAATACTGCGGGAGCTGTTCGTAAGGCAGACAAACGGGGCAAATCTAATACTCGGCGAGAGGTGAAACTCTGAGACCCTTGTAATGACATGCCATGAATGTCTTTTCTTCGAACAGAATGGTAGACGGACTTTGGACATCCGTCTCCACGTCGTTGTAAAATACCACTCTGGACGGTGGATCACTCGGCTCGTGGGTCGATGAAGAACGCAGCCACTTGCGTGAATTAATGTGAATTGCAGAACACATTGATCATTGACCATTCGAACGCACATTGCGGACTCGAGGCGTAAAAGCCTCTTGTCCACGTCCGAACGAGAGGATGGGTAAAAAAGTCTAACCTAACGTAAAAAAACCAGAAGCTCCTTTTGTGGGGTGTCCGTGCTGTTGTGTGTGTTGGTTTGTGTTTAGTTGTGCGTGTAAGTAAGTTGGTTTCGAAAACATAGTACAAGCTTGACCCAAAAGCACAATCGACGACTGCACTGCCGCATACACACAGTCATTTGCACCACTCATTGGAGACGAAAGTGATCTACGTTGGTTATCGGGCCTTTCCGTTTATCGTCCTGCGCCTTGGATAAACGGTGGCTTTAGAAAAGACGCTTCCTCTAACCATGGGTGAAACATGCCAGTTATTGGACCCTTGTCTGCATCCTTTTTCGAAAGTTTTGTAGTCTTGGCGGTTTCAATATAATTGTTACCTTGTTCGATGCTGGTCGTGCTTCGTGCGCGATTGTTTTTTACCTGATGGTGGGGAAAAAAAGAATATCTTTTCCCTCGTTTCGGACGTGAATACCCGCTGAACTTAAGCATATCATTAAGCGGAGGACAAGAAACCAACTCGGATACCCTTAGTAACTGCGAGTGAACAGGGCAATTCAGTCCAGCACCGAAGCCTCTTTTCCCCTCGTAAGCGGGACTGAGTGCAATGTGGTGTACGGAAGTGCGAGTCCTATCGAACTCTACGATCTCCGAGGTAGGAGTCTTCCCCGAGAGGAAGCTATTACCGAAGATGGTGCAAGTCCCATGTTGGACCTCTGCCGTAGTCGTGGTTTCGTTTACGGAATTCTCGCTTACGAGACCTTCCAAGAGTCGGGTTGTTTGAGAGTGCAACCTGAAGAAGGGTGGTAAATTCCATCCAAGACTGAATACCGATCACGAGACCGATAGCAAACTAGTACCGTGAGGGAAAGTTGCAAAGAACTTTGAAGAGAGAGTTCAAGAGAGCGTGAAACCGTCCAGAGGTAAACGGGTGGGACCCCGAAAGTCGAACGGGAGCGGCGGGTGAGATTCACTTTTGCGTCGATCATCATCACTTTTCATTTCTGCTAATACGTCCTGTTACAGAAAGAAAGTGTCTTGTTGCATCGTCGTAGGTTTTTCTACATCCCCCCTTCTTCCTAGTAGGACGCCGCGAGCCAGTTGCGGGTCGATCTCATGGAACAACTCGTGTGTTTGCGACGATGGTCTTTCTCTCTCAATCTTTTGCGAGAGAAGTCATCGCTGCCCCTTGACTCCAGATCTTCCCACTTGCAAACTGCTGCTCTCTCTCTCACCATGGATCGATAACAAAGAGTGCTCACGTTATGTCGTCCAGCATAAACTTTATGCGAGACCGACTCCTGTTGTAGACGTGAGCGACTTGTTTTCGGCGGCGAGTAGGTCGGTACCCCACCCGACCCGTCTTGAAACACGGACCAAGGAGTCCAACAAGTAAGCGAGTCATCGGTTTTCCAGTCTAAAACCGAAGGCGAAACGAAAGTGACACTCTCTGTTATTATAATAATAATAACCCTGATGGCGAGATCCTCTACGGGAGGCGCATCGCCGGCCCGTCCGCAATTCTAAGGACGGAGCTCGAGCTTACTTGTTGGCACCCGAAAGATGGTGAACTATGCTTGGGCGGGATGAAGCCAGAGGAAACTCTGGTGGAGGTCCGCAGGGGTTCTGACGTGCAAATCGATCGTCAGACCTGAGTATAGGGGCGAAAGACTAATCGAACCATCTAGTAGCTGGTTCCCTCCGAAGTTTCCCTCAGGATAGCTGGTACTCGGAGAAAAATGCAGTCTCATTCCGGTAAAGCGAATGATTAGAGGAATACGGTGTCGCAAGTGGCGTCGACCTATTCTCAAACTATGAACGGGTGAGAAACAAGAACCCATGCCTAAAATGAAGTCTTGTTTTCGGATGAAGTGGAGTATCTAGTGGGCCACTTTTTGGTAAGCAGAAATGGCGATGTGGGATGAACCAAAAGTACGGGTTACGGCGCCCGATGATGGTTTTCTACGCTCATTAGAGCCCATGAAAAGTGTCGGTAGCTAAAGACAGCAGGGCAGTGGCCATGGAAGTCGGAATCTGCTAAGGAGTGTGTAACAACTCACCTGCCGAAGCTACCGGCCTTGAAAATGGATGGCGCTCGAGCGTGGAGCCTACACCCGACCGTTGCGGCAGAACTTTTGAGAGGTGTCATATGCCGCAACGTGTAGGAGGGTCGCGGCGGTGTGCGCTGAAGGGTTTTTGACGTGAGTCAGCCTGGAGCCGCCGTCGGTGCAGATCTTGGTGGAAGTAGCAAATACTCAAGTGAGAACCTTGAGGACCGAAGTGGAGAAGGGTTCCATGTGAACAGTGCTTGATCATGGGTTAGTCGGTCCTGAGGAGTCGATTGCCGTTCTCTTAATTGATGCATCTTGGCTCCCCAATCTCTCCTACCGTGCGTGGGGGTTAGATGCCTACGAGTGTCTCTCCCTCCTCCACACGATATAACTTGGGATTGTAAGAAGCCTCTGCACAAAATTGACGGAATTGCTCCGAAAGGGAATCTGGTTAATATTCCAGAACTCGGTTGCGGAGATCGCCCGTGATTCCTCTGTTTCTCCCGTACTTCCTAGTAGGCTAGCCCTATGCTCGAAAGAAGACATTACGGAGTGTAAACGAAAAAGAGGACGAGGGCCGAGGCGGTAACGCAAACGAACTCGGAGACTGTCGGCGGGAGTGCCTGGAAGAGTTGTCTTTTCTTTGTAAGTCTGACTGAATCTCCCCTGAATCGGTTCAACCGGAGACGGGGTCCAAGAGTCAGCGAAAAGCACCGCACTTGTCGCGGTGTCAGGTCCATCTCCCGTCGTCCCGTGAAAATCCGAGGGAGCTAGTATGATTCTCGCACCGAACCGTACCCTATATCCGCAGCAGGTCTCCAAGGTGAACAGCCTCTGGTCGAAAGATTAATGTAGGTAAGGGAAGTCGGCAAGTCAGATCCGTAACTTCGGGAAAAGGATTGGCTCTGAGGGCCGTTGCGGCACGAGAAATGCTTACTCTTGAACTTATTTTGCTGCTGCCCACCCCCTTCTGTCTAGTGCGTCTTTAAAAAAGATTTGCCCTAGACTTGGATGTGTGGAAGCAAGTGGTTAAGAAAAAAAGAGTGCTTAGATGGTCTCTCGCAACTCACGCCTACTCAGAACTGGCACGGACCAGGAGAATCCGACTGTCTAATTAAAACAGAGCATTGCGATGACCGCCTGACACAAGTGTTAAGGCCTCGACGCAATGTGATTTCTGCCCAGTGCTTTGAATGTCAAGGTGAAGAAATTCAACGAAGCGCAGGTAAACGGCGGAAGTAACTATGACTTTCTTAAGGTAGCCAAATGCCTCGTCATTTAATTGGTGACGTGCACGAATGAATTAACGAGATTCTCACTGTCCCTACCTACTTTCTTGCGAAACCGCAGCCAAGGGAACGGACTTGGCGAAATCAGCGGGGAAAGAAGACCCTGTTGTGTTTGACTCTAATCTGATTTTGTAAAGGCACGTGTAAGATGTAGAATAAGTGGGAGACGGCAGCGTCAACTCCGATCCCGCTCTTTTGCTCGCATCGGAGGCTGCCGTCACCGGTGAAATACCACTACTTACATTGTCCCTTCACTCACTCGGTGATGGGAAGCAAGTCTTATGCCGAACAGATATCCACGTGTTGTTTACCTGTAACCTTTTTTTCCGAAAATTGGTTGGTTTTCAGACGTGCACGATCTAGGCGTAACTTGTCCGTGAATAAAGCGATGCAAATTTCGCAAAGATTCTCCTCCTGGGCAAAAAATGCTCGATGGCTGATGAATGAGTCCAAGCCGTGAAAGAGAATCGCAACTCCTACCGAGGACAGAATCTGGTGGGGAGTTTGACTGGGGCGGTACATCTACCAAAGAGTAACGTAGGTGTCCTAAGGCCAGCTCAGCGAGGACAGAAACCTCGGCGTAGAGCAAAAGGGCAAATGCTTGGCTTGATCAGCCATTCTCAGTACGAATGAAGACCGCGAAAGCGGGGCCTATCGATCCTTTTGAAAGTTACGATGGTGCCTTATTATAAAGTACTCCAAAGTCTTTGAGAGTTTCAAGCAAGAGGTGTCAGAAAAATTACCACAGGGATAACTGGCTTGTGGCGGCCAAGCGTTCATAGCGACGTCGCTTTTTGATCCTTCGATGTCGGCTCTTCCTATCATTATCCCGCAGAAGAGATAAAGCGTTGGATTGTTCACCCACCAACAGGGAACGTGAGCTGGGTTTAGACCGTCGTGAGACAGGTTAGTTTTACCCTCCTGATGACAAAACTGACGATGATGATAATCGTACACGGTCGCCGCGACGGTAGTCCCGCTCAGTACGAGAGGAACGGCGTGGACCGGACCAATGGTGCTCGTGCTTGGTCGATCGACCAGTGGCGCGAGGCTAAGTCCGTCGAGATAACGACTGAAAGCCTCTAAGTCGGAATCCGTGCCGGTCATTGCGGCGATAAGAGTTTCTATGTTGGCCTCGCGTCCTTGGAACCCAAAGAGTTGGAAAGGTAGGACTAATATAATTAGTCCAATATACCCCACGAACTCGAAGTAAGTTCCTAGGAGACCTGCTACTTTCTCGTAAATCCGTCTTCCACACCGTGAGTCATTTCTTGGTGGAAGGTTCGGTTACCTGGATGTGCGTCTCTCCGGCTCTTATTTAAGAGCAAGAGCGTCCGTTCTCAAGGAAGAGGCATTAAATCGTCTGTAGACGACTCGAGTACCGGTCGGGGTGTCGTACTTAGTAGAGCTCGCTTCTTCAAGCTGCGATCTATTGAGACTAATCCCTGTCTTTTCATTAAGAGACCGATACGGATTTGCTCCCTGCCCGAGTGCTAGGAGCAACATCCACCTTTGAAATCGTGTTTAAACTGTTCATACTTGGAAAATCTCTCGATCAAGTGGATCACTTGGAAGAGAAATTTCCTGAAAGGCTTATTTTTCAATAGGCCTCTTGGACTTTGAAGAAAAAGTTCCTGAAAGGCTTATTTTCAATAGGCCTACTCTCTTGGACTTTGAAGAAAAAGTTCCGAGAAGGCTTATTTTTCAATAGGCCTCTTGGACTTTGAAGAAAAAGTTCCGAGAAGGCTTATTTTTCAATAGGCCTACTAATAGGTCGTCCTCGGTAAGACGTTAAAGTGCATCGGCGGTGGAGTGCGCAGATACACTCGGGTGAGAGAAAGAGAGTAAAATCTTTTTCTAAGTCCCAAAGTGCGGTTTTTTACCGTAGAAGGAGGGCCTTCGATATGCGGCATGAAACTCTAGTCTCCGGCAAAGACAGAGTGCGGTAGTCTACCGTGGAAGGAAGGCCTTCGATATGCGGCATGAAACTCTAGTCTCCGGCAAAGACAGAGTGCGGTAGTCTACCGTGGAAGGAAGGCCTTCGATATGCGGCATGAAACTCTAGTCTCCGGCAAAGACAGAGTGCGGTAGTCCACCGTGGAAGGAAGGCCCACGATATGCGGCATGGGACTCTAGTCACCGGTAAAGACAGAGTGCGGCAGTCCACCGTGGAAGGAAGGCCCACGATATGCGGCATGGGACTCTAGTCACCGGTAAAGACAGAGTGCGGCAGTCCACCGTGGAAGGAAGGCCCACGATATGCGGCATGGGACTCTAGTCACCGGTAAAACCAGAGTGCGGCAGTCCACCGTGGAAGGAAGGCCCACGATATGCGGCATGGGACTCTAGTCACCGGTAAAACCAGAGTGCGGTAGTCCACCGTGGAAGGAAGGCCCACGATATGCGGCATGGGACTCTAGTCACCGGTAAAACCAGAGTGCGGTAGTCCACCGTGGAAGGAAGGCCCACGATATGCGGCATGGGACTCTAGTCACCGGTAAAACCAGAGTGCGGTAGTCCACCGTGGAAGGAAGGCCCACGATATGCGGCATGGGACTCTAGTCACCGGTAAAACCAGAGTGCGGTAGTCCACCGTGGAAGGAAGGCCCACGATATGCGGCATGGGACTCTAGTCACCGGTAAAACCAGAGTGCGGTAGTCCACCGTGGAAGGAAGGCCCACGATATGCGGCATGGGACTCTAGTCACCGGTAAAACCAGAGTGCGGTAGTCCACCGTGGAAGGAAGGCCCACGATATGCGGCATGGGACTCTAGTCACCGGTAAAACCAGAGTGCGGCAGTCCTCCGTGGAAGGAAGGCCCACGATATGCGGCATGGGACTCTAGTCACCGGTAAAACCAGAGTGCGGCAGTCCACCGTGGAAGGAAGGCCCACGATATGCGGCATGGGACTCTAGTCACCGGTAAAACCAGAGTGCGGCAGTCCACCGTGGAAGGAAGGCCCACGATATGCGGCATGGGACTCTAGTCACCGGTAAAACCAGAGTGCGGCAGTCCACCGTGGAAGGAAGGCCCACGATATGCGGCATGGGACTCTAGTCACCGGTAAAACCAGAGTGCGGCAGTCCACCGTGGAAGGAAGGCCCACGATATGCGGCATGGGGCTCGAGTTTCCGCCAAAACAACCTGCGTGGAATTTTGGCGGGAAATGTTACCGTAAGGGGTGGCGTTTAGTTGTGCGGGTGCTACCCAGATGGCACTGACGGTACGATTTTGCGCTAAGCCTAACGGTTAACATGGGAGATAGGCCTTTAAGATAAGAAAAAGCAGTTCGATGAATGCCTATGAAGAGTGCTACTCTTGATCATAGACTTGTAAAATCTCTTGATCAAGTGGATCTCTTTGAAGAGAAAGTTCCTGAAAGGCTTATTTTCAATAGGCCTACTCGTCCTCGGCAAGACGTTAAACTGCATCGGCGATGGATCAAAGACGCGTAAGTCAGTAACAATTGAACCGTTGGTCGGAGAGCTCCGAAAATGAAATTTAGGGGAGCCACCGTGGTCCTGTATAATACATATACTGAAATGGACTTAGAAAATTTTTGAGTCGAACACGACTTTCGACAATGTGCGTAATGCCATAACAATTGAACGGATGGTCGGAGAGCCCTGAAAATGAAATTTAGGGTGGCCACCGTGGTCCTGTATAATACATATACTGAAATGGACTTAGAAAAGTTTTGAGTCGAACACGACTTTCGACAATACGCGTAAGTCGGTAACAATTGAACCGTTGGTCGGAGAGCTCCGAAAATGAAATTTAGGGGAGCCACCGTGGTCCTCTATATATATATGTAAACAGTTTGAAAAAAAGTTAAAGTCGAAAAACTGTTTGATGCATATGAAGCGTGGCGATCGACGCGTTATGCCGTTTTCGGTTAATTGCGTCGGCCTAGTCGTCGCCCAATGTGCGGTAGTGCATAACATGATAAAGTGTTATGTTCTCCTCTAAAATGAGGTGTTTTCTATACTATAGGGGGTTGATGGTGCTCGATGAGACCTCACCCCAAAACAGTCCTCGGCAAGACGTTAAAGTGCATCGGCGGTGGAGTGCGCAGATACACCCGGGTGAGATAAAAAGGCAATATTTTGCCTAAGTCCATTTCGAAGACACAAATTGTGCGTAAGTGCATAACATTTGAACGGATGGTCGGAGAGCTCCGAAAATGAAATTTAGGGGAGCCACCGTGGTCCTCTATAATACATATGTAATGAAATGGACTTAGAAAATTTTTGAGTCGAACACGACTTTCGACAATATGCGTAAGTCGGTAACAATTGAACCGTTGGTCGGAGAGCTCCGAAAATGAAATTTAGGGGAGCCACCGTGGTCCTCTATATGTATATGTAATGAAATGGACTTAGAAAATTTTTGAGTCGAACACGACTTTCGACAATACGCGTAAGTCGGTAACAATTGAACCGTTGGTCGGAGAGCTCCGAAAATGAAATTTAGGGGAGCCACCGTGGTCCTCTATATGTATATGTAAACAGTTTGAAAAAAAGTTAAAGTCGAAAAACTGTTTGATGCATATGAAGCGTGGCGATCGACGCGTTATGCCGTTTTCGGTTAATTGCGTCGGCCTAGTCGTCGCCCAATGTGCGGTAGTGCATAACATGATAAAGTGTTATGTTCTCCTCTAAAATGAGGTGTTTTCTATACTATAGGGGGTTGATGGTGCTCGATGAGCAACCTCACCCCAAAACAGTCCTCGGCAAGACGTTAAAGTGCATCGGCGGTGGAGTGCGCAGATACACCCGGGTGAGATAAAAAGACAATATTTTCTCTAAGTCCATATAATAAATGATGGACAAAAGAAGCCCGTAAAAAAGTAATATGCACGGGGGCGATCGAGTGCGAAGACACTCGGCATAAGAGAAAGATTGAAAGTTGAATAAAAGTTAAAGTCCAACTTTGAAGTGCTCACGGGAGCCAACTAGTTCGGAAAGAAGTAAAACTAGTCGGCAGTAGAGTACGAACACATGCCAAAAAAGTGGTGCATTTTGACCCCCAAGCTCGACTCGCACTGCCTTGTAGAGCTAAGTGTGGCGGCCCAAACGTGCCTATAATTGCGGTATGTTGTCTCGCGGAGAGCTCTTACTTGCTGCACCAAAACTGTCTGAAAACGGTATATTAGGGGGATGTAGATGTGCGTGCAGTCATGCCGCCTGAGACTACACCCGATAACGGGGACACTTTCTCAAGAAGAACCGTTGAAAACAAAAGTCCTGGGCATGACATTAAAAGGCACCCTGGAGAATGAGGAGCACGCCTGTTGGATGTTTTTGCGGACAGAATATCTCTGACCCTCTGCATTGCAAGTGTTCGCTTCGGCTCTGAAGTCTGACTGCCTCAACACACATCTAAGCAGAATACATGGTAATATACTCGATAGAGTGTATTCAATTCAATTCTGTATATGGTGATGCTTTGGCATAGGACTTTGGTGTTTTTCTCTAACACACTCATGTGTCTGATTTCACATATGAAGTGGAGAAGCACGCCTGTTTGTGATGTTTTTGCGGACAGAAGATGTCTTTGGCGACTTTGCGACTAGTTGTCATTTGATTCCTCTGACCCTCTGCATTGCACAGTGCCTGTTGCTTGGAAACTCCGTCATGTGAGTCTAGCCTTGAGTGTGTGTAAAAAAGCACGCCTGTTTGATGCTTTTGCGGACAGAAGGTCCCCCTTGACTCGCGCGTCGGAACGAAATTCGATGAGAATCGTACAACTTACCGGGACTCGGTCGATACTCTTATCTTCCACCCTCGTTGTCTCGAAAACCGTTCACTACGATTGCATATGCGAGTCATATTCACGGGGATTCTCCTCTGACCCACTGCATTGCAAGTTTTGCTTCGACTCTGAAGTCTGACTGCCTCAACACACATATAAGCAGAATACATGGTAATATACTCGATAGAGTGTATTCAATTCAATTCTGTATATGGTGATGCTTTGGCATAGGACTTTGGTGTTTTTCTCTAACACACTCATGTGTCTGATTTCACATATGAAGTGGAGAAGCACGCCTGTTTGCGATGTTTATGCGGACAGAAGATGTCTTTGGCAATTTTGCGACTTGTCATTTGATTCCTCTGACCCTCTGCATTGCATAAAGCCTGTTGCTTGGAAACTCCATAATGTGAGTCTATCCTTGGGTGTGTGTAGATGTTCTGTTTACGCTTTTGCTTTTGCGGACAGGATATCCCCCTTGACTCGTGCGTCGGAACGAAATTCGATGAGAATCGTACAACTTACCGGGACTCGGTCGATACTCTTATCTTCCCTTACCCTCGTTGTCTCGAAAACCCGTTCATATACGATAGCATATGCGAGTCATTTACAAGGGGATGTCTGACCCACTGCATTGCCGAAGCAGCAACGTCGCTTTGTCGGTCTCACGTGAGTAATCAATAGAAAAAAGTTTAGAGTCCAACTTTGAAGTGCTCACCGCAGAGATCTTGGCCGTAAGACAGTAAATCTGGTCGGCAGTTGGAGCCGGACACTTGCCAAAAAAGTGGTGCATTTTGACCCCCAATCTCTACTCGCTCTGCCTTGTAGAGTTAATTGTGGCGGACCAAATGTCACTATATTTGCGGTATGTTGTCTCGCGGAGAGCTCTTACTTGCTGCCCCAAAACTGTCTGAAAACGGTATATTAGGGGGATGTAGATGTGCGTGCAGTCATGCCGCCTGAGCCTACACCCGATAACGGGGACACTTTCTCAAGAAGAACCGTAGAAAACAAAAGTCCTGGGCATGACATTAAAAGGCACCCTGGAGAATGAGGAGCACGCCTGTTGGATGTTTTTGCGGACAGAATATCTCTGACCCTCTGCATTGCAAGTGTTCGCTTCGGCTCTGAAGTCTGACTGCCTCAACACACATCTAAGCAGAATACATGGTAATATACTCGATAGAGTGTATTCAATTCTGTATATGATGATGCTTTGGCATAGGACTTTGGTGTTTTTCTCTAACACACTCATGTGTCTGATTTCACATATGAAGTGGAGAAGCACGCCTGTTTGCGATGTTTATGCGGACAGAAGATATCTTTGGCAATTTTGCGACTTGTCATTTGATTCCTCTGACCCTCTGCATTGCACAGTGCCTGTTGCTTGGAAACTCCGTCATGTGAGTCTAGCCTTGAGTGTGTGTAAAAAAGCACGCCTGTTTGATGCTTTTGCGGACAGAAGGTCCCCCTTGACTCGCGCGTCGGAACGAAATTCGATGAGAATCGTACAACTTACCGGGACTCGGTCGATACTCTTATCTTCCACCCTCGTTGTCTCGAAAACCGTTCACTACGATTGCATATGCGAGTCATATTCACGGGGATTCTCCTCTGACCCACTGCATTGCAAGTTTTGCTTCGACTCTGAAGTCTGACTGCCTCAACACACATATAAGCAGAATACATGGTAATATACTCGATAGAGTGTATTCAATTCAATTCTGTATATGGTGATGCTTTGGTATAGGACTTTGGTGTTTTTCTCTAATGCACGCACTCATGTGTCTGATTTCACATGTGAAGTGGAGAAGCACGCCTGTTTGCGATGTTTATGCGGACAGAAGATATCTTTGGCAATTTTGCGACTTGTCATTTGATTCCTCTGACCCTCTGCATTGCACAGTGCCTGTTGCTTGGAAACTCCGTCATGTGAGTCTAGCCTTGAGTGTGTGTAAAAAAGCACGCCTGTTTGATGCTTTTGCGGACAGAAGGTCCCCCTTGACTCGCGCGTCGGAACGAAATTCGATGAGAATCGTACAACTTACCGGGACTCGGTCGATACTCTTATCTTCCACCCTCGTTGTCTCGAAAACCGTTCACTACGATTGCATATGCGAGTCATATTCACGGGGATTCTCCTCTGACCCACTGCATTGCAAGTTTTGCTTCGACTCTGAAGTCTGACTGCCTCAACACACATATAAGCAGAATACATGGTAATATACTCGATAGAGTGTATTCAAGTGTTTGTTCTGTATATGATGATGCTTTGGCTTAGGACTTTGGTGTTTTTCTCTAACACACTCATGTGTCTGATTTCACATATGAAGTGGAGAAGCACGCCTGTTTGCGATGTTTATGCGGACAGAAGATGTCTTTGGCAATTTTGCGACTTGTCATTTGATTCCTCTGACCCTCTGCATTGCATAAAGCCTGTTGCTTGGAAACTCCGTCATGTGAGTCTATCCTTGGGTGTGTGTAGATGTTCTGTTTACGATTGCTTTTGCGGACAGAAGGTCCCCCTTGACTCGCGCGTCGGAACGAAATTCGATGAGAATCGTACAACTTACCGGGACTCGGTCGATACTCTTATCTTCCCTTACCCTCGTTGTCTCGAAAACCCGTTCATATACGATAGCATATGCGAGTCATTTACAAGGGGATGTCTGACCCACTGCATTGCCGAAGCAGCAACGTCGCTTTGTCGGTCTCACGTGAGTAATCAATAGAAATAACTTTAGAGTCCAACTTTGAAGTGCTCACGGCAGAGATCTTGGCCGTAAGACAGTAAATCTGGTCGGCAGTTGGAGCCGGACACTTGCCAAAAAAGTGGTGCATTTTGACCCCCAATCTCTACTCGCTCTGCCTTGTAGAGTTAATTGTGGCGGACCAAATGTCACTATATTTGCGGTATGTTGTCTCGCGGAGAGCTCTTACTTGCTGCACCAAAACTGTCTGAAAACGGTATATTAGGGGGATGTAGATGTGCGTGCAGTCATGCCGCCTGAGACTACACCCGATAACGGGGACACTTTCTCAAGAAGAACCGTTGAAAACAAAAGTCCTGGGCATGACATTAAAAGGCACCCTGGAGAATGAGGAGCACGCCTGTTGGATGTTTTTGCGAACAGAATATCTCTGACCCTCTGCATTGCAAGTGTTCGCTTCGGCTCTGAAGTCTGACTGCCTCAACACACATCTAAGCAGAATACATGGTAATATACTCGATAGAGTGTATTCAATTCTGTATATGGTGATGCTTTGGTATAGGACTTTGGTGTTTTTCTCTAATGCACGCACTCATGTGTCTGATTTCACATATGAAGTGGAGAAGCACGCCTGTTTGTGATGTTTTTGCGGACAGAAGATGTCTTTGGCAACTTTGCGACTCTGTTGTCATTTGATTCCTCTGACCCTCTGCATTGCACAGTGCCTGTTGCTTTGAAACTCCGTCATGTGAGTCTATCCTTGAGTGTGTGTAAAAAAGCACGCCTGTTTGATGCTTTTGCGGACAGAAGGTCCCCCTTGACTCGCGCGTCGGAACGAAATTCGATGAGAATCGTACAACTTACCAGGACTCGGTCGATACTCTTATCTTCCACCCTCGTTGTCTCGAAAACCGTTCACTACGATTGCATATGCGAGTCATATTCACGGGGATTCTCCTCTGACCCACTGCATTGCAAGTTTTGCTTCGACTCTGAAGTCTGACTGCCTCAACACACATATAAGCAGAATACATGGTAATATACTCGATAGAGTGTATTCAAGTGTTTGTTCTGTATATGATGATGCTTTGGCATAGGACTTTGGTGTTTTTCTCTAACACACTCATGTGTCTGATTTCACATGTGAAGTGGAGAAGCACGCCTGTTTGCGATGTTTATGCGGACAGAAGATGTCTTTGGCGACTTTGCGACTAGTTGTCATTTGATTCCTCTGACCCTCTGCATTGCACAGTGCCTGTTGCTTGGAAACTCAGTCATGTGAGTCTATCCTTGAGTGTGTGTAAAAAAGCACGCCTGTTTGATGCTAAAATTCTGCAATATTATTATTGCGGGAAATTGTTCACGAGGGACAAACGGGGCAAATCCAATACTCGGCGAGAGGTGAAACTCTGAGACCCTTGTAACGATGCCACGAATGTCTTTCCGTTGAACAAAAGTGAATGTCGCCCAGCATTCACGTAACAATACCAGCAAGAGGTGTCAGTGAATAAGGTTGCCAACGGTAACCTAACAAACAGGGATAACTATACTTACGGGTCTTGTTCCCTACTTCGCCTTAAAAAGTGCGGTAGATGGAGCTTGTTCCCTGAACAATGGTAGACGGACTTGAGACACCCGTCTACGTCGTTCTAAAACTGCTCGCAAAAAGAAGGACAAACGGGGCAAATCTAATACTCGGCGAGAGGTGAAACTCTGAGACCCTTGTAATGACATGCCATGAATGTCTTTTCTTCGAAACAAAAGTGAATGTCGCCCAGCATTCACGTAACAATACCAGCAAGAGGTGTCAGTGAATAAGGTTGCCAACGGTAACCTAACAAACAGGGATAACTTTACTTACGGGTCTTGTTCCCTACTTCGCCTTAAAAAGTGAGGTAGATGGAGCTTGTTCCCTGAACAGTAGTAGACGGACTTGAGACACCCGTCTACGTCGTTCTAAAACTGCTCGCAAAAAGAAGGACAAACGGGGCAAATCTAATACTCGGCGAGAGGTGAAACTCTGAGACCCTTGTAATGACATGCCATGAATGTCTTTTCTTCGAAACAAAAGTGAATGTCGCCCAGCATTCACGTAACAATACCAGCAAGAGGTGTCAGTGAATAAGGTTGCCAACGGTAACCTAACAAACAGGGATAACTTTACTTACGGGTCTTGTTCCCTACTTCGCCTTAAAAAGTGAGGTAGATGGAGCTTGTTCCCTGAACAGTGGTAGACGGACTTGAGACACCCGTCTACGTCGTTCTAAAACTGCTCGCAAAAAGAAGGACAAACGGGGCAAATCTAATACTCGGCGAGAGGTGAAACTCTGAGACCCTTGTAATGACATGCCATGAATGTCTTTTCTTCGAAACAAAAGTGAATGTCGCCCAGCATTCACGTAACAATACCAGCAAGAGGTGTCAGTGAATAAGGTTGCCAACGGTAACCTAACAAACAGGGATAACTTTACTTACGGGTCTTGTTCCCTACTTCGCCTTAAAAAGTGAGGTAGATGGAGCTTGTTCCCTGAACAGTGGTAGACGGACTTGAGACACCCGTCTACGTCGTTCTAAAACTGCTCGCAAAAAGAAGGACAAACGGGGCAAATCTAATACTCGGCGAGAGGTGAAACTCTGAGACCCTTGTAATGACATGCCATGAATGTCTTTTCTTCGAAACAAAAGTGAATGTCGCCCAGCATTCACGTAACAATACCAGCAAGAGGTGTCAGTGAATAAGGTTGCCAACGGTAACCTAACAAACAGGGATAACTTTACTTACGGGTCTTGTTCCCTACTTCGCCTTAAAAAGTGAGGTAGATGGAGCTTGTTCCCTGAACAGTGGTAGACGGACTTGAGACACCCGTCTACGTCGTTCTAAAACTGCTCGCAAAAAGAAGGACAAACGGGGCAAATCTAATACTCGGCGAGAGGTGAAACTCTGAGACCCTTGTAATGACATGCCATGAATGTCTTTTCTTCGAAACAAAAGTGAATGTCGCCCAGCATTCACGTAACAATACCAGCAAGAGGTGTCAGTGAATAAGGTTGCCAACGGTAACCTAACAAACAGGGATAACTTTACTTACGGGTCTTGTTCCCTACTTCGCCTTAAAAAGTGAGGTAGATGGAGCTTGTTCCCTGAACAGTGGTAGACGGACTTGAGACACCCGTCTACGTCGTTCTAAAACTGCTCGCAAAAAGAAGGACAAACGGGGCAAATCTAATACTCGGCGAGAGGTGAAACTCTGAGACCCTTGTAATGACATGCCATGAATGTCTTTTCTTCGAAACAAAAGTGAATGTCGCCCAGCATTCACGTAACAATACCAGCAAGAGGTGTCAGTGAATAAGGTTACCAACGGTAACCTAACACATAGAGGGGCAGCTATGTGTAGTGGGTCTACCCACACGACCTGTTGCAGTCGGCTATCCTATCATGCTGCAAGGTGTGTGGTGGAGACTCACGGTGGTGCGTGACGAAGGGCTTAGCTCACCCTTCTCAGCCACCGTCAATGGTGATGACGATCTTGGTGGAAGTGAATGGATGTGAATTGCAGAACACATTCAAAGCAGAAAAAACACATAGAAGATGATGAGGATGACTATGTGTTGTGGGTCTACCCACACGAAGGCAGACAAGCAGTTAATGAATAACCTGCCTAGAAAGACTAATCGAGATTCTCACTTGTGAATTGGTAAGCAGAAATGACAAACGGGTTACGGCGCCCGAATGATGGTTATCCGTGAACGACAGGCTCCTATCGCTAAAGTCGTTGCATGGACTCACTTTTTGAAGTGAAAAAAAGTTAAAGTACAAACTTTTAAATGTCAAGGTGAAGAAATAGTCCGGAATGACGATAAACTAGGCGGCGATTGAGTGCGAACACTTGCCAAAAAAGTGGTGCATTTTGACCCCCAATCTCTACTCGCTCTGCCTTGTAGAGTTAATTGTGGCGGACCAAATGTCGCTATATTTGCGGTATGTTGTCTCGCGGAGAGCTCTTACTTGCTGCCCCAAAACTGACTGAAAACGGTAAATTGGGGGCGAGAGAGAGTTCGTGGCTTGTGCCGTGTGAAGCTCTGCCGAAAGCGGCTGTCTGTTACATGTCTTTGCGGACAGAAGAGGATCTCCGTGATCATCTCTTCTGACCCTCTGCATCGCAGCAGTCTTGTCGCTTCAACGGTAAAGAGTGGCTTGAAACACGGACCCGAAGTGACATGAACAACGACTAAACTCAGTCCCAATATAGAGTCGTTGGGCATGGCTTAAAACAGTTACACGGAAAATGACTGTGGTAATTCTGGAGCTAATACTATGTGGGGTCGCTATGGATGCTCATAGCGAAAGCGATGATCTTGGTGGAAGTAAATGAATGGATGTGAAATTGCAGAACACATTCAAAGGGAATCGGACATGGCGAAATAAGTGGTGCATTTCTGTGCCGTGTAAAGCTCTTCCAAAAGCGGCTGTCTGTTACATGGTTTTGCGGACAGAAGAAGATCTCTGTGATCATCTCCTCTGACCCTCTGCATTGCAGCAGTCTTGTCGCTTTAACGGTGAAGTAGTACTGAAACACGGACAGAATGAAATGCACGGAAAAAGACTAATCGAGATTCTCACTTGGTGGTGAATAAAGAGTAACGTAGGTGTCCTGAGGCTTGCTCAAGAATAGGGCAAGGATATACAAGAGGTGTCTGTTAAGGTTACCAATGGTAACCTAACACATAGAGGGGCAGCTATGTGTAGTGGGTCTACCCACACGACCTGTTGCAGTCGGCTATCCTATCATGCTGCAAGGTGTGTGGTGGAGGCTCACGGCGGTGCGTGATGAAGGGCTTAGCGCACCCTTCTCAGCCGCCATCAATGGTGATGACGATCTTGGTGGAAGTGAATGGATGTGAATTGCAGAACACATTCAAAGCATAGTGGATGACTATGTGTAGTGGGTCTACCCACACGAAGGCAGACAAGCAGTTAATGAATAACCTGCCTAGAAAGACTAATCGAGATTCTCACTTGTGAATTGGTAAGCAGAAATGGCACACGGGTTACGGCGCCCAAATGATGGTTATCCGTGAACGACAGACTCCTATCGCTAAAGTCGTTGCATGGACTCACTTTTTGAAGTGAAAAAAAGTTAAAGTACAAACTTTTGAATGTCAAGGTGAAGAAATAGTCCGGAATGACGATAAACTAGGCCGCGATCGAGTGCGAACACTTGCCAAAAAAGTGGTGCATTTTGAGCCCCAATCTCTACTCGCTCTGCCTTGTAGAGTTAATTGTGGCGGACCAAATGTCACTATATTTGCGGTATGTTGTCTCGCGGAGAGCTCTTACTTGCTGCCCCAAAACTGACTGAAAACGGTAAATTGGGGGCGAGAGAGAGTTCGTGGCTTGTGCCGTGTGAAGCTCTGCCGAAAGCGGCTGTCTGTTACATGTCTTTGCGGACAGAAGAGGATCTCCGTGATCATCTCTTCTGACCCTCTGCATCGCAGCAGTCTTGTCGCTTCAACGGTAAAGAGTGGCTTGAAACACGGACCCGAAGTGCCATGAACAACGACTAAACTCAGTCCCAATATAGAGTCGTTGGGCATGGCTTAAAACAGTTACACGGAAAATGACTGTGGTAATTCTGGAGCTAATACTATGTGGGGTCGCTATGGATGCTCATAGCGAAAGCGATGATCTTGGTGGAAGTAAATGAATGGATGTGAAATTGCAGAACACATTCAAAGGGAATCGGACATGGCGAAATAAGTGGTGCATTTCTGTGCCGTGTAAAGCTCTTCCAAAAGCGGCTGTCTGTTACATGGTTTTGCGGACAGAAGAAGATCTCTGTGATCATCTCCTCTGACCCTCTGCATTGCAGCAGTCTTGTCGCTTTAACGGTGAAGTAGTACTGAAACACGGACAGAATGAAATGCACGGAAAAAGACTAATCGAGATTCTCACTTGGTGGTGAATAAAGAGTAACGTAGGTGTCCTGAGGCTTGCTCAAGAATAGGGCAAGGATATACAAGAGGTGTCTGTTAAGGTTACCAATGGTAACCTAACACATAGAGGGGCAGCTATGTGTAGTGGGTCTACCCACACGACCTGTTGCAGTCGGCTATCCTATCATGCTGCAAGGTGTGTGGTGGAGGCTCACGGCGGTGCGTGATGAAGGGCTTAGCGCACCCTTCTCAGCCGCCGTCAATGGTGATGACGATCTTGGTGGAAGTGAATGGATGTGAATTGCAGAACACATTCAAAGCATAGTGGATGACTATGTGTAGTGGGTCTACCCACACGAAGGCAGACAAGCAGTTAATGAATAACCTGCCTAGAAAGACTAATCGAGATTCTCACTTGTGAATTGGTAAGCAGAAATGGCACACGGGTTACGGCGCCCGAATGATGGTTATCCGTGAACGACAGACTCCTATCGCTAAAGTCGTTGCATGGACTCACTTTTTGAAGTGAAAAAAAGTTAAAGTACAAACTTTTGAATGTCAAGGTGAAGAAATAGTCCGGAATGACGATAAACTAGGCCGCGATCGAGTGCGAACACTTGCCAAAAAAGTGGTGCATTTTGAGCCCCAATCTCTACTCGCTCTGCCTTGTAGAGTTAATTGTGGCGGACCAAATGTCACTATATTTGCGGTATGTTGTCTCGCGGAGAGCTCTTACTTGCTGCCCCAAAACTGACTGAAAACGGTAAATTGGGGGCGAGAGAGAGTTCGTGGCTTGTGCCGTGTGAAGCTCTGCCGAAAGCGGCTGTCTGTTACATGTCTTTGCGGACAGAAGAGGATCTCCGTGATCATCTCTTCTGACCCTCTGCATCGCAGCAGTCTTGTCGCTTCAACGGTAAAGAGTGGCTTGAAACACGGACCCGAAGTGCCATGAACAACGACTAAACTCAGTCCCAATATAGAGTCGTTGGGCATGGCTTAAAACAGTTACACGGAAAATGACTGTGGTAATTCTGGAGCTAATACTATGTGGGGTCGCTATGGATGCTCATAGCGAAAGCGATGATCTTGGTGGAAGTAAATGAATGGATGTGAAATTGCAGAACACATTCAATGGAAACGGACATGGCGAAATAAGTGGTGCCGTGTAAAACTGTGGTAATTCTGGATGCTCATAGCGAAAGCGATGATCTTGGTGGAAGTAAATGAATGGATGTGAAATTGCAGAACACATTCAATGGAAACGGACATGGCGAAATAAGTGGTGCCGTGTAAAACTGTGGTAATTCTGGATGCTCATAGCGAAAGCGATGATCTTGGTGGAAGTAAATGAATGGATGTGAAATTGCAGAACACATTCAATGGAAACGGACATGGCGAAATAAGTGGTGCCGTGTAAAACTCTGCCAAATTCGGCTGTCTGTTTAATGTTTATGCGGACAGAAGAAGATCTCCGTGATCGTCTTATCTGACCCTCTGCATTTTAGCAGTCTTGTCGTTTTAACGGTAAAGAGTGGTATTGAAACACGGACAGTGAAAGTGATTTGCGTGTTTACATAAAGTGTTAGTGTGTGGGGTTCACTTTATGTAAGCAGAAAAAGTTAAAGTACAAACTTTTGAATTCCATGGTGAAGAAACAGTCCGGAATGACGATAAACTAGGCCGCGATTGAGTGCGAACACTTGCCAAAAAAGTGGTGCATTTTGAGCCCCAATCTCTACTCGCTCTGCCTTGTAGAGTTAATTGTGGCGGACCAAATGTCACTATATTTGCGGTGTGTTGTCTCGCGGAGAGCTCTTACTTGCTGCCCTAAAACTGACTAAAAACGGTAAATTGGGGGCGAGAGAGAGTTCGTGGCTTGTGCCGTGTAAAGCTCTGCCAAAAGCGGCTGTCTGTTACATGTTTTTGCGGACAGAAGAGGATCTCCGTGATCATCTCTTCTGACCCTCTGCATTTTAGCAGTCTTGTCGTTTTAACGGTAAAGAGTGGTATTGAAACACGGACCGTGAAAGTGATTTGCGTGTTTACATAAAGTGTTATGTAAGCAGAAAAAGTTTAAGTACAAACTTTTGAATTCCAAGGTGAAGAAACTGTCCGGAATGACGATAAACTAGGGGGCTGGCGGTGTCGCAATGCGCGCACTGGGAGTCTGACTCCTATCGAAGCTCCACGTGAGCCTAGACGTCCGCAATAATGGGGGGTTTATCACAGCAGACAGAGATGCAAGCGGTGTCGCAATGCGCGCACTGGGAGTCTGACTCCTATCGAAGCTCCACGTGAGCCGAGACGTTATGCGGGCTGTCAGGGCGGGGGGTTATTCACAGCATTTGTCAGTAGCAGGCGGTGTCGCAATGCGCGCACTGGGAGTCTGACTCCTATCGGAGCTCCACGTGAGCCGAGACGCCTTGCAATACCTGACCAACCTTTATGAACTTGTTTCACAGTGAGAGTTTAAAAAGCTCGATGAAAGACAGATCTTGCACGGCACACTATATGCAATTGTGCACAAGTATTATATCTTGAGCCCTTTGCAGATTGTACTGAAACAGATCCTGGTCTCTGATAAATCTTTCTTTAAGAAAGGAAAGCACGCCTGTTTGATGCTTTTGCGGACAGAAAATGGTCTCCCTTGACTCGTGCGTCGGAACAAAATTCGATGAGAATCGTACAACTTACCGGGACTCGGTCGATACTCTTATCTTCCACCCTCGTTGTCTCGAAAACCTGTTCACTACGATAGCATAAGCGAGTCATTTACAAGGGGGTATCTCCTCTGACCCACTGCGTTGCAGACCGTCGCTTTATCCGAGAGTCTCTTTCGACTTTCTGCCTTAGTGCATATAACAGTTTGGTATTTATACATCGTGTTTCATGAACCAATTTTGGGTTGTAAATCGTGAGCGCAGGCACGTATTCTCGAAAGGCCATATGAACACAGTATTTTACCGTGACTTTATTGTGTACTCTGGTAGGAACTGATCGAGAATTTCTCTTTGCGAGAAAAAGAAGCACGCCTGTTTGATGCTTTCGCGGACAGAATTTGGTCCCCCTTGACTCGTGCGTCGGAACAAACTTCGATGAGAATCGTACAACTTACCGGGACTCGGTCGATACTCTTATCTTCCACCCTCGTTGTCTCGAAAATCTGTTCACTACGATAGCATATGCGAGTCATTTTAACGGGGATTTTACTCTGACCCACTGCATTGCCAGTCCCCGTCGCTTCGACTCTGAAGTTTTTCTCTTTTGCTGCCTTAACACACATATAAGCAGTTCGAAATACATGGTAAACTTATATACTTCTTGCTCTATGAACTGATTTCCAATGAGAAGCGTGAGCACAGGCACGTATTCTCGGGAAAAGACGTTCTCCAAATGGGCCCAATAGAGTATATTCTACCGTGGTAGTTCTGTGGTTATGATGATGCTCTGGTAGAAACTGCGAAAACTTTGGTTGTTCTCGAACACACTCATGCGTCTGATTCTAACCTTGAGGGAGAATAAAAAGCACGCCTGTTTAATGTTTTTGCGGACAGAAAAAGTGTTAACTTTGACGTCGTGCTACGAAGTCATTTTAACAGTATCTCTTCTGACCCTCTGCATTGCATGTTTCGCTTTGACTCTGAAGTAATTCTCTCGGTCTTGCTGCCTTAACACACATATAAGCAGTTCGAAATACATGGTAAACTTATATACTTCTTGCTCTATGAACTGATTTCCAATGAGTAATGAACGTCATCTTGTAGACGCACTCTCGCGAAAGACGTTCTCCAAATGGGCCCAATAGAGTATATTCTACCGTGGTAGTTCTGTGGTTATGTTGCTTTGGTGGAAACTGCGAGAACTTTGGTTATTCTCGAACAAATACTCATGAGTCTGAATCTAACCTTGAGAGAGAAAGAAAAGCACGCCTGTTTAATGTTTTTGCGGACAGAAAAAGTGTTAACTTTGACGTCGTCGTGCTACGATGTCATTTTAACGGTATCTCTTCTGACCCTCTGCATTGCATGTGCTGCTTTGAATCCGAAGTTATTCTCTCGGTCTTGCTGCCTTAACACACATATAAGCAGTTCGAAATACATGGTAAACATATACTTCTTGCTCTATGAACTGATTTCCAATGAGAAGCGTGAGCGCAGGCACGTATTCTCGGGAAAAGACGTTCTCCAAATGGGCCCAATAGAGTATATTCTACCGTGGTAGTTCTGTGGTTATGATGCTTTGGTGGAAACTGCGAGAACTTTGGTTATTCTCGAACAAATACTCATGCGTCTGAATCTAACCTTGAGGGAGAATAAAAAGCACGCCTGTTTAATGTCTTTGCGGACAGAAAAAGTGTTAACTTTGACGTCGTGCTACGAAGTCATTTTAACAGTATCTCTTCTGACCCTCTGCATTGCATGTTTCGCTTTGACTCCGAAGTAATTCTCTCGGTCTTGCTGCCTTAACACACATATAAGCAGTTCGAAATACATGGTAAACTTATATACTTCTTGCTCTATGAACTGATTTCCAATGAGAAGCGTGAGCGCAGGCACGTATTCTCGGGAAAAGACGTTCTCCAAATGGGCCCAATAGAGTATATTCTACCGTGGTAGTTCTGTGGTTATGATGATGCTCTGGTAGAAACCGTGAGAACTTTGGTTATTCTCAAACAAATACTCATGCGTCTGAATCTAACCTTGAGGGAGAATAAAAAGCACGCCTGTTTGATGCTTTTGCGGACAGAGAAGGTCCCCCTTGACTCGTGCGTCGGAACAAACTTCGATGAGAACCGTACAACTTACCGGGATTCGGTCGATACTCTTATCTTCCACCCTCGTTGTCTCGAAAACCGTTCACTACGATTGCATATGCGAGTCATATTCACGGGGATTCTCCTCTGACCCACTGCATGGCAGACCATTGCTTTGACTAATGTTTTCTCGTCTTGCTGCCTTAACACAGTAGCAGTTCGATTTGGTACACTTATACTCGTGCTCGAACAAATGCCTTTGAGAATCGTGAGTCGCAACACGTGTAATCTCATAAAGTTCGCCAAATGGGCACGAAAGAGTATATTTTACCGTCGTTCTGCGGTGCTCTGGTAGGAACCGAGACTTTGGTTATTCTCCAACACACACTCGTGTGTCTGAATCTAACCTTGAGGGAGAATAAAAAGCACGCCTGTTTGATGCTTTTGCGGACAGAAGGTCCCCCTTGACTCGTGCGTCGGAACAAACTTCGATGAGAACCGTACAACTTACCGGGATTCGGTCGATACTCTTATCTTCCACCCTCGTTGTCTCGAAAACTGTTCACTACGATTGCATATGCGAGTCATATTCACGGGGATTCTCCTCTGACCCACTGCATGGCAGACCGTTGCTTTGACTAATGTTTTCTCGTCTTGCTGCCTTAACACAGTAGCAGTTCGATTTGGTAAACTTATACTCGTGCTCGAACAAATGCCTTTGAGAATCGTGAGTCGCAACACGTGTAATCTCATAAAGTTCGCCAAATGGGCACGAAAGAGTATATTTTACCGTCGTTCTGCAGTGCTCTGGTAGGAACCGAGACTTTGGTTATTCTCACCCTCGTGTGTCTGATTCTTTCCCATGAGAAAGAAGAATAAAGATTAAGCCGTGCAAGGGAATCTGGTTAACAATTTTCCAGAACTTGGTTGCAGGGATCGCCCGTGAGTCCTTCGGAGACTTTCGGCGAAAGGGCCTGAGAGACTAACGTCTTCTGTTTGTGTAAGTCTGACTGCATCTCCCCCGAGAGGGACCAAGAGTCAGCGATAAGCACCGCACTCGTTGCGGTGTCAGGTACCTCCGTCGAACTATAAGTATCCGGGGCAGGGAGTACGATTCTCGCACCAGGCCAAAGAAAATCTGTTTGACAGTTTTCCAGAACTTGGTTGAAGTCATCGCCCGTGAGTCCTTCGGAGACTTTCGGCGAAAGGGCCTGAGAGACTAACCGTCTTCTGTTTGTGTAAGTCTGACTGCATCTCCCCCGAGAGGGACCAAGAGTCAGCGATAAGCACCGCACTCGTTGCGGTGTCAGGTACCTCCGTCGAACTATAAGTCTCCGGGGCAGGGAGTACGACTCTCGCACCATGTTCTAACTAACGCTGCGTGCGTGCTTGGTGAGTCTGATTCTTTCTCGTGAGGGGGAAAAAAAGATTAAGCCGTGCAAGGGAATCTGGTTAACAATTTTCCAGAACTTGGTTGCAGGGATTGCCCGTGAGTCCTTCGGAGACTTTCGGCGAAAGGGCCTGAGAGACTAACGTCTTCTGTTTGTAAGTCTGACTGCATCTCCCCCGAGAGGGACCAAGAGTCAGCGAGAAGCACCGCACTCGTTGCGGTGTCAGGTACCTCCGTCGAACTATAAGTCTCCGGGGCAGGGAGTACGATTCTCGCACCAGGCCAAAGAAAATCTGTTTGACAGTTTTCCAGAACTTGGTTGAAGTCATCGCCCGTGAGTCCTTCGGAGACTTTCGGCGAAAGGGCCTGAGAGACTAACGTCTTCTGTTTGTGTAAGTCTGACTGCATCTCCCCCGAGAGGGACCAAGAGTCAGCGATAAGCACCGCACTCGTTGCGGTGTCAGGTACCTCCGTCGAACTATAAGTCTCCGGGGCAGGGAGTACGACTCTCGCACCATGTTCTAACTAACGCTGTGTGCGTGATTGGTGAGTTTGTTCTTTCTCGTGAGGGAAGAATAAAGATTAAGCCGTGCAAGGGAATCTGGTTAACAATTTTCCAGAACTTGGTTGCAGGGATCGCCCGTGAGTCCTTCGGAGACTTTCGGCGAAAGGGCCTGAGAGACTAACGTCTTCTGTTTGTGTAAGTCTGACTGCATCTCCCCTGAGAGGGACCAAGAGTCAGCGATAAGCACCGCACTCGTTGCGGTGTCAGGTACCTCCGTCGAACTATAAGTATCCGGGGCAGGGAGTACGATTCTCGCACCAGGCCAAAGAAAATCTGTTTGACAGTTTTCCAGAACTTGGTTGAAGTCATCGCCCGTGAGTCCTTCGGAGACTTTCGGCGAAAGGGCCTGAGAGACTAACGTCTTCTGTTTGTGTAAGTCTGACTGCATCTCCCCCGAGAGGGACCAAGAGTCAGCGATAAGCACCGCACTCGTTGCGGTGTCAGGTACCTCCGTCGAACTATAAGTCTCCGGGGCAGGGAGTACGACTCTCGCACCAAGTTCAAACTAAAGCTGCGTGCTTGCATCGTGAGACATGCAAAAAGCACATGAGAGAGGCAGCTACACTGGTTGATCCTGCCAGTAGTCATATGCTCGTCTCAAAGATTAAGCCATGCAAGTGTAAGTACGGTCCATGAAAGTCTGGGCCTACCGCAAACTGCTCACTAACTCAGTCTCAATATAGTCGCTGGTCACGACTATAAACAGTTAAACGGATAACTGTGGTAATTCTGGAGCTAATACGATGATGAGGCAGAACCCGTGAACTATGAGTGAGATCACCCTCGATCACCGGTGCCGTTTTCAGAAACCCCGCTTTTTGGAACGCACCAAGAACGTAAGTGAATCTCACGAAACGGCCGATCACCGATCAACCGAGTCGTCCTCGCGACACTCGCGGTGACATTTCGAGAAACGGGTCTGCCTTATCAACCTTAGACGGTGTAGCCATTGTTTCTCGTAGTGCTCACGAGTACCGGGGAATCAGTGTTCGATACCGGAGAGGGAGCACGAGAAACGGCTACCACATCTAAGGAAGGCAGCAGGCACGCAAATTACTCAATGCTGGCTCAGTGAAGTAGTGACGATAAATAACGATGCGGAACTCGATCGAGGCTCCGTTTATCGGAATGAGTTGATGTCAAATCTCTTTCCGAGAAGCTACTGGAGGGCAAGCCTAGTGCCAGCAGCCGCGGTAACTCTAGCTCCAGTAGCATATATTAAAGTTGTTGCGGTTAAAAAGCTCGTAGTCGATTCTGGGTCGGTCCGCCGCAATCTGCAGCTATCGTTCGTTCCTTCTCGATTCTCCTTTCTGGACCCCGAAAAAGAATGAGTTTGGTTATTCCGTGCGTGCGTGACTCCGTGTCATTGCGTGTGGGTTTTCCCTACTTCATTTCTTCTAGGGAGAAGAATGTGTTTATCTGTTGGTTATCGTTCGTTAGAAGCTGTTGCGAAACGAGGACCGCACCTAGGACGGATGACGGATAGGAGCCCGTCCTCTCTGTGATGGTTCTAACAATATGCCCTGCTTCCATTGCCCCCGCCATCGTGTGTGCGTGCGCTCACTCGTTTTGATGTACGTGTTACTGCCTTGTTTGTGTTCGCACTCACACAGTTCATTACATCTTCTCTGTTCGTGATGCCACCACACTTACCGATGGAAAGGGTGGTAAAAATGGACTCAAAGCTTGTGGCCGTTAAACTGTAAAAAAACGGAGTGCGTCGGGGTTTTCTTTCCCGTAAGTGTTCATCCGTCGGAGTTACTTTGACAAAATCTCAATGCTCAAAGTAGGCTCTCGCAAATTACGTTGAACTATGCCTGAAAGATACAAGCATGGAATAACGAAGACGACCTCCCGAATAAGATTGAACGGTAGCATATAATTTTATTTCGGTCTAAAGAGGTCACGATCTTCTCGTTGGTCTTGATCCGATAAAAAGCCACCTAGTCCGATGCGCGGTCTCTAAACGAATCTAAAAGACGTCGATTTGTTACGGAACACATCCTCGCACTCTCGCATCTGCGATTGTCGTGTTGCTGTGGAACTAGTGAACTTCGTCTTATTTACGGATGAACCGTCGCCGGGCGCCAAACCTCTTTGATGCGGGGAGAGCTCGCCACTTACCGTCGCACACTCAATCCTAGCGATTGTTGTTGTGACGTGCGTGGCATTCTACGGGCTCTCCGTCGATGCATCGCAAAGGGGAGGTAATGTTCAAAAGGGACAGACGGGGGCAAACGTATTACGGGGCGAGAGGTGAAATTCGAAGACCCTCGTAAGACGACCAAGAGCGAAAGCATTTGCCAAGAATGTTTTCTTTGATCAAGAGCGAAAGTTAGAGGATCGAAGGCGATCAGATACCGCCCTAGTTCTAACCATAAACGATGCCAACCAGCAATCCGCCGTGGTTCCTCCAATGACCCGGTGGGCAACTATTCCTCGGGAAACCAAAGTTTTTGGGTTCCGGGGGTAGTATGGTCGCAAAACTGAAACTTAAAGGAATTGACGGAAGGGCACCACCAGGAGTGGAGCCTGCGGCTTAATTTGACTCAACACGGGAAAACTTACCCGGCCCGGACACTGCAAGGATTGACAGATTGAAAGCTCTTTCATGATTCAGTGGTTGGTGGTGCATGGCCGTTCTTAGTTGGTGGGGTGACTTGTCTGCTTGATTGCGATAACGAACGAGACTCCAGCCTGCTAATTAGACCGACGACCCTCGTCACTTCGGGAGCAACCCTACTTCGCACCTTGGCATTGAGGCCCATGTCTCCTTGCTAGCGTGGTTTGTGTTTGTCTCTCGTCGATCGACGAACAGGGCGCTCGGCAAAAAATACCAACTTCTTAGAGGGACGGGAGGCGTCTAGCCTTACGAGAACGAGCAATAACAGGTCTGTGATGCCCTTAGATGTCCGGGGCCGCACGCGTGCTACAATGTGGGACGCATCGCGTCCATTCTCGAGAGCCCAGCTCGAGAGAGTTACCCTTCTTCGAGGGGGTAACCGCTGAAATTCCAAAGTACGTGATTGGGACTGTGGCTTGCCAACTTTCCCACACGAACCTGGAATTCCTAGTAGCCGTGAGTCACTATCTCGTGGAGATTACGTCCCTGCCCTTTGTACACACCGCCCGTCGCTACTACCGATCGAATGGTTTAGCAAGGTCTTCGGACTGCAGAACGGTCGTGAAATTCGCTTTCATCGACTCCTGTGGAAAGTTGCCCGAACTTAACCATTTAGAGGAAGTAAAAGTCGTAACAAGGTTTCCGTAGGTGAACCTGCGGAAGGATCATTATTTATAAGGACTTAGTCTTAAATATTGAAGGATCGTTTAAGATTATCTAAGTTGCTTATCAGGTCTGACGGTGCCCTGAAAAATTGGCCGAGTCGGTTCCATGAATAGGTGGATGAAGCGTAACCATCCACTGACTTCAAAAACCATCACCACAAGGTTTTTTGTTCGCTACTACTACCTCACCGTAAAAAGTCTGGTAGATCAACGAACTTTTTTTCCTTGAACGCTGGTGGACGCAAGTGCGGCGCGAGTGGTGATAGACGTTGACCGTCGCACCCGTCAACCACCGTTCTAAAAACTCCGCAATATTATTGCGAGAAACTGTTCACGAGGGACAAACGGGGCAAATCTAATACTCGGCGAGAGGTGAAACTCTGAGACCCTTGTAATGACATGCCATGAATGTCTTTTCGTTGAACAAAAGTGAATGTCGCCCAGCATTCACGTGAAGATCAGATCCGCCCTAAATCAAAACCATAAACGATACCAGCAAGACCTGCAATCTGCCGTGGTTCCTCCAATGACCACCGGTGGGAAAAACTATTCTTACGGGAGTAGTCTGGTCGCCAACAAAAGTACTGTCGCAAAACTGAAACTAAGGAATTGACGGAAAGGCACCACCACCAAGAGTGGAAAAGGTAGCCTTCTCACAGGGATAACGAACGAGACTCCAGCCTGCTATTCAGGCCGACGACCGTCATCGTCACTTCGGAGAAGAAGCAGCCCTGCTACGCACCTTGGCATTGAGGCCCATGTCTCCTTGCTCGCGTTTGGGTTGCTGTCTCTCGTTGATGATCGATGAACTCAGGGTCGCTCGGCAATAACAAATCCGCTAATAAAACTTGACATCTAAGGAAGGCGGAAAAAGGTCGTGTGCCAGAAAGATCCACACCAGTACGGCAGGGTGTGGAACTTTGGCATACTTTGAAGCACATATGTGTCCGTGAATAAGGTTACCAACGGTAACCTAACAAATCCAGGGATAACTTAACATATGGGTCTTGTTCCCTACTTCGCCTTAAAAAGTGCGGTAGTCGGAGCTTGTTCCCTGAACAATGGTAGACGGACTTGATACCACCGTCTACATCGTTCTAAAACCGCTCGCAAAAAAGACAAACGGGGCAAATCTAATACTCGGCGAGAGGTGAAACTCTGAGACCCTTGTAATGACATGCCATGAATGTCTTTTCTTCGAAACAAAAGTGAATGTCGCCCAGCATTCACGTAAAGATCAGATCCGCCCTAGATCAAAACCATAAACGATACTCCAGCCTGCTGATGAGACCGACGACCCTCATCATCACTTCGGAGAAGAAGCAGCCCTGCTACGCACCTTGGCATTGAGGCCCTTGTCTCCTTGCTCGCGTTTGGGTTGTTGTCTCTCGTTGATGATCGATGAACTCAGGGTCGCTCGGCAATAACTAATCCGCTAATAAAACTGAACATCTAAGGAAGGCGGAAAAAGGTCGTGTGCCAGAAAGATCCACACCAGTACGGCAGGGTGTGGAACTTTGGCATACCTTGAAGCGCAGAGGTGTCAACAAATAAGGTTACCAACGGTAACCTAACACATAGAGGTGGGACTATGTGTATGGGTCTTGTCCTCTACTTCGCCTTAAAAAGTGCGGTAGTTGGAGCTTGTTCCCTGAACGGTGATAGACGGACTTGGAGCACCCGTCTACGCCGTTCTAAAACCGCAATACTGCGGGAGCTGTTCGTAAGGTAGACAAACGGGGCAAATCTAATACTCGGCGAGAGGTGAAACTCTAAGACCCTTGTAAATGACATGCCATGAATGTCTTTTCTTCGAACAGCTGGGTCCCGTTTCCCTGAACGGTGGTAGACGGACTTGGAGCACCCGTCTACGTCGTTCTAAAACCGCAATACTGCGGGATCTGTTCGTAAGGTAGACAAACGGGGCAAATCTAATACTCGGCGAGAGGTGAAACTCTGAGACCCTTGTAATGACATGCCATGAATGTCTTTTCTTCGAACAGAATGGTAGACGGACTTTGGACATCCGTCTCCACGTCGTTGTAAAATACCACTCTGGACGGTGGATCACTCGGCTCGTGGGTCGATGAAGAACGCAGCCACTTGCGTGAATTAATGTGAATTGCAGAACACATTGATCATTGACCATTCGAACGCACATTGCGGACTCGAGGCGTAAAAGCCTCTTGTCCACGTCCGAACGAGAGGATGGGTAAAAAAGTCTAACCTAACGTAAAAAACCCAGAAGCTCCTTTTGTGGGGTGTCCGTGCTGTTGTGTGTGTTGGTTTGTGTTTAGTTGTGCGTGTAAGTAAGTTGGTTTCGAAAACATAGTACAAGCTTGACCCAAAAGCACAATCGACGACTGCACTGCCGCATACACACAGTCATTTGCACCACTCATTGGAGACGAAAGTGATCTACGTTGGTTATCGGGCCTTTCCGTTTATCGTCCTGCGCCTTGGATAAACGGTGGCTTTAGAAAAGACGCTTCCTCTAACCATGGGTGAAACATGCCAGTTATTGGACCCTTGTCTGCATCCTTTTTCGAAAGTTTTGTAGTCTTGGCGGTTTCAATATAATTGTTACCTTGTTCGATGCTGGTCGTGCTTCGTGCGCGATTGTTTTTTACCTGATGGTGGGGAAAAAAAGAATATCTTTTCCCTCGTTTCGGACGTGAATACCCGCTGAACTTAAGCATATCATTAAGCGGAGGACAAGAAACCAACTCGGATACCCTTAGTAACTGCGAGTGAACAGGGCAATTCAGTCCAGCACCGAAGCCTCTTTTCCCCTCGTAAGCGGGACTGAGTGCAATGTGGTGTACGGAAGTGCGAGTCCTATCGAACTCTACGATCTCCGAGGTAGGAGTCTTCCCCGAGAGGAAGCTATTACCGAAGATGGTGCAAGTCCCATGTTGGACCTCTGCCGTAGTCGTGGTTTCGTTTACGGAATTCTCGCTTACGAGACCTTCCAAGAGTCGGGTTGTTTGAGAGTGCAACCTGAAGAAGGGTGGTAAATTCCATCCAAGACTGAATACCGATCACGAGACCGATAGCAAACTAGTACCGTGAGGGAAAGTTGCAAAGAACTTTGAAGAGAGAGTTCAAGAGAGCGTGAAACCGTCCAGAGGTAAACGGGTGGGACCCCGAAAGTCGAACGGGAGCGGCGGGTGAGATTCACTTTTGCGTCGATCATCATCACTTTTCATTTCTGCTAATACGTCCTGTTACAGAAAGAAAGTGTCTTGTTGCATCGTCGTAGGTTTTTCTACATCCCCCCTTCTTCCTAGTAGGACGCCGCGAGCCAGTTGCGGGTCGATCTCATGGAACAACTCGTGTGTTTGCGACGATGGTCTTTCTCTCTCAATCTTTTGCGAGAGAAGTCATCGCTGCCCCTTGACTCCAGATCTTCCCACTTGCAAACTGCTGCTCTCTCTCACCATGGATCGATAACAAAGAGTGCTCACGTTATGTCGTCCAGCATAAACTTTATGCGAGACCGACTCCTGTTGTAGACGTGAGCGACTTGTTTTCGGCGGCGAGTAGGTCGGTACCCCACCCGACCCGTCTTGAAACACGGACCAAGGAGTCCAACAAGTAAGCGAGTCATCGGTTTTCCAGTCTAAAACCGAAGGCGAAACGAAAGTGACACTCTCTGTTATTATAATAATAATAACCCTGATGGCGAGATCCTCTACGGGAGGCGCATCGCCGGCCCGTCCGCAATTCTAAGGACGGAGCTCGAGCTTACTTGTTGGCACCCGAAAGATGGTGAACTATGCTTGGGCGGGATGAAGCCAGAGGAAACTCTGGTGGAGGTCCGCAGGGGTTCTGACGTGCAAATCGATCGTCAGACCTGAGTATAGGGGCGAAAGACTAATCGAACCATCTAGTAGCTGGTTCCCTCCGAAGTTTCCCTCAGGATAGCTGGTACTCGGAGAAAAATGCAGTCTCATTCCGGTAAAGCGAATGATTAGAGGAATACGGTGTCGCAAGTGGCGTCGACCTATTCTCAAACTATGAACGGGTGAGAAACAAGAACCCATGCCTAAAATGAAGTCTTGTATTCGGATGAAGTGGAGTATCTAGTGGGCCACTTTTTGGTAAGCAGAAATGGCGATGTGGGATGAACCAAAAGTACGGGTTACGGCGCCCGATGATGGTTTTCGACGCTCATTAGAGCCCATGAAAAGTGTCGGTAGCTAAAGACAGCAGGGCAGTGGCCATGGAAGTCGGAATCTGCTAAGGAGTGTGTAAAAACTCACCTGCCGAAGCTACCGGCCTTGAAAATGGATGGCGCTCGAGCGTTGAGCCTACACCCGACCGTTGCGGCAGAACTTTTGAGAGGTGTCATATGCCGCAACGTGTAGGAGGGTCGCGGCGGTGTGCGCTGAAGGGTTTTTGACGTGAGTCAGCCTGGAGCCGCCGTCGGTGCAGATCTTGGTGGAAGTAGCAAATACTCAAGTGAGAACCTTGAGGACCGAAGTGGAGAAGGGTTCCATGTGAACAGTGCTTGATCATGGGTTAGTCGGTCCTGAGGAGTCGATTGCCGTTCTCTTAATTGATGCATCTTGGCTCCCCAATCTCTCCTACCGTGCGTGGGGGTTAGATGCCTACGAGTGTCTCTCCCTCCTCCACACGATATAACTTGGGATTGTAAGAAGCCTCTGCACAAAATTGACGGAATTGCTCCGAAAGGGAATCTGGTTAATATTCCAGAACTCGGTTGCGGAGATCGCCCGTGATTCCTCTGTTTCTCCCGTACTTCCTAGTAGGCTAGCCCTATGCTCGAAAGAAGACATTACGGGGTGTAAACGAAAAAGAGGACGAGGGCCGAGGCGGTAACGCAAACGAACTCGGAGACTGTCGGCGGGAGTGCCTGGAAGAGTTGTCTTTTCTTTGTAAGTCTGACTGAATCTCCCCTGAATCGGTTCAACCGGAGACGGGGTCCAAGAGTCAGCGAAAAGCACCGCACTTGTCGCGGTGTCAGGTCCATCTCCCGTCGTCCCGTGAAAATCCGAGGGAGCTAGTATGATTCTCGCACCGAACCGTACCCTATATCCGCAGCAGGTCTCCAAGGTGAACAGCCTCTGGTCGAAAGATTAATGTAGGTAAGGGAAGTCGGCAAGTCAGATCCGTAACTTCGGGAAAAGGATTGGCTCTGAGGGCCGTTGCGGCACGAGAAATGCTTACTCTTGAACTTATTTTGCTGCTGCCCACCCCCTTCTGTCTAGTGCGTCTTTAAAAAAGATTTGCCCTAGACTTGGATGTGTGGAAGCAAGTGGTTAAGAAAAAAAGAGTGCTTAGATGGTCTCTCGCAACTCACGCCTACTCAGAACTGGCACGGACCAGGAGAATCCGACTGTCTAATTAAAACAGAGCATTGCGATGACCGCCTGACACAAGTGTTAAGGCCTCGACGCAATGTGATTTCTGCCCAGTGCTTTGAATGTCAAGGTGAAGAAATTCAACGAAGCGCAGGTAAACGGCGGAAGTAACTATGACTTTTTTGCGGTCGAACAGCGCCTGCCGATCCCGGCCGGTTAGGACCCGGCATGGGGATGGGCAACCCCGGGCCCACATTTGACCAGCCGTGGTCATAAGTGGTCCGACGACGGTCAGAAGTGACCACGGGTGCCATTGGTTGGGTAACGGTAAAAAGAGTTACGCCTCAGGGGAGTAAACCCCTCGCAAAATTATGACTTTCTTAAGGTAGCCAAATGCCTCGTCATTTAATTGGTGACGTGCACGAATGAATTAACGAGATTCTCACTGTCCCTACCTACTTTCTTGCGAAACCGCAGCCAAGGGAACGGACTTGGCGAAATCAGCGGGGAAAGAAGACCCTGTTGTGTTTGACTCTAATCTGATTTTGTAAAGGCACGTGTAAGATGTAGAATAAGTGGGAGACGGCAGCGTCAACTCCGATCCCGCTCTTTTGCTCGCATCGGAGGCTGCCGTCACCGGTGAAATACCACTACTTACATTGTCCCTTCACTCACTCGGTGATGGGAAGCAAGTCTTATGCCGAACAGATATCCACGTGTTGTTTACCTGTAACCTTTTTTTCCGAAAATTGGTTGGTTTTCAGACGTGCACGATCTAGGCGTAACTTGTCCGTGAATAAAGCGATGCAAATTTCGCAAAGATTCTCCTCCTGGGCAAAAAATGCTCGATGGCTGATGAATGAGTCCAAGCCGTGAAAGAGAATCGCAACTCCTACCGAGGACAGAATCTGGTGGGGAGTTTGACTGGGGCGGTACATCTACCAAAGAGTAACGTAGGTGTCCTAAGGCCAGCTCAGCGAGGACAGAAACCTCGGCGTAGAGCAAAAGGGCAAATGCTTGGCTTGATCAGCCATTCTCAGTACGAATGAAGACCGCGAAAGCGGGGCCTATCGATCCTTTTGAAAGTTACGATGGTGCCTTATAATAAGTACTCCAAAGTCTTTGAGAGTTTCAAGCAAGAGGTGTCAGAAAAATTACCACAGGGATAACTGGCTTGTGGCGGCCAAGCGTTCATAGCGACGTCGCTTTTTGATCCTTCGATGTCGGCTCTTCCTATCATTATCCCGCAGAAGAGATAAAGCGTTGGATTGTTCACCCACCAACAGGGAACGTGAGCTGGGTTTAGACCGTCGTGAGACAGGTTAGTTTTACCCTCCTGATGACAAAACTGACGATGATGATAATCGTACACGGTCGCCGCGACGGTAGTCCCGCTCAGTACGAGAGGAACGGCGTGGACCGGACCAATGGTGCTCGTGCTTGGTCGATCAGCCAGTGGCGCGAGGCTAAGTCCGTCGAGATAACGACTGAAAGCCTCTAAGTCGGAATCCGTGCCGGTCATTGCGGCGATAAGAGTTTCTATGTTGGCCTCGCGTCCTTGGAACCCAAAGAGTTGGAAAGGTAGGACTAATATAATTAGTCCAATATACCCCACGAACTCGAAGTAAGTTCCTAGGAGACCTGCTACTTTCTCGTAAATCCGTCTTCCACACCGTGAGTCATTTCTTGGTGGAAGGTTCGGTTACCTGGATGTGCGTCTCTCCGGCTCTTATTTAAGAGCAAGAGCGTCCGTTCTCAAGGAAGAGGCATTAAATCGTCTGTAGACGACTCGAGTACCGGTCGGGGTGTCGTACTTAGTAGAGCTCGCTTCTTCAAGCTGCGATCTATTGAGACTAATCCCTGTCTTTTCATTAAGAGACCGATACGGATTTGCTCCCTGCCCGAGTGCTAGGAGCAACATCCACCTTTGAAATCGTGTTTAAACTGTTCATACTTGGAAAATCTCTCGATCAAGTGGATCACTTGGAAGAGAAAGTTCCTGAAAGGCTTATTTTCAATAGGCCTACTCTCTTGGACTTTGAAGAAAAAGTTCCGAGAAGGCTTATTTTTCAATAGGCCTCTTGGACTTTGAAGAAAAAGTTCCGAGAAGGCTTATTTTTCAATAGGCCTACTAATAGGTCGTCCTCGGTAAGACGTTAAAGTGCATCGGCGGTGGAGTGCGCAGATACACTCGGGTGAGAGAAAGAGAGTAAAATCTTTTTCTAAGTCCCAAAGTGCGGTTTTTTACCGTAGAAGGAGGGCCTTCGATATGCGGCATGAAACTCTAGTCTCTGGCAAAGACAGAGTGCGGTTTTTTACCGTAGAAGGAGGGCCTTCGATATGCGGCATGAAACTCTAGTCTCCGGCAAAGACAGAGTGCGGTAGTCTACCGTGGAAGGAAGGCCTTCGATATGCGGCATGAAACTCTAGTCTCTGGCAAAGACAGAGTGCGGTAGTCTACCGTGGAAGGAAGGCCTTCGATATGCGGCATGAAACTCTAGTCTCTGGCAAAGACAGAGTGCGGTAGTCTACCGTGGAAGGAAGGCCTTCGATATGCGGCATGAAACTCTAGTCTCCGGCAAAGACAGAGTGCGGTAGTCTACCGTGGAAGGAAGGCCTTCGATATGCGGCATGAAACTCTAGTCTCCGGCAAAGACAGAGTGCGGTAGTCTACCGTGGAAGGAAGGCCTTCGATATGCGGCATGAAACTCTAGTCTCCGGCAAAGACAGAGTGCGGTAGTCTACCGTGGAAGGAAGGCCTTCGATATGCGGCATGGGACTCTAGTCACCGGTAAAACCAGAGTGCGGTAGTCCACCGTGGAAGGAAGGCCCACGATATGCGGCATGGGACTCTAGTCACCGGTAAAACCAGAGTGCGGTAGTCCACCGTGGAAGGAAGGCCCACGATATGCGGCATGGGACTCTAGTCACCGGTAAAACCAGAGTGCGGTAGTCCACCGTGGAAGGAAGGCCCACGATATGCGGCATGGGACTCTAGTCACCGGTAAAACCAGAGTGCGGTAGTCCACCGTGGAAGGAAGGCCCACGATATGCGGCATGGGACTCTAGTCACCGGTAAAACCAGAGTGCGGTAGTCCACCGTGGAAGGAAGGCCCACGATATGCGGCATGGGACTCTAGTCACCGGTAAAACCAGAGTGCGGTAGTCCACCGTGGAAGGAAGGCCCACGATATGCGGCATGGGACTCTAGTCACCGGTAAAACCAGAGTGCGGCAGTCCACCGTGGAAGGAAGGCCCACGATATGCGGCATGGGACTCTAGTCACCGGTAAAACCAGAGTGCGGCAGTCCACCGTGGAAGGAAGGCCCACGATATGCGGCATGGGACTCTAGTCACCGGTAAAACCAGAGTGCGGCAGTCCACCGTGGAAGGAAGGCCCACGATATGCGGCATGGGACTCTAGTCACCGGTAAAACCAGAGTGCGGCAGTCCACCGTGGAAGGAAGGCCTTCGATATGCGGCATGGGACTCGAGTTTCCGCCAAAACAACCTGCGTGGAATTTTGGCGGGAAATGTTACCGTAAGGGGTGGCGTTTAGTTGTGCGGGTGCTAACCAGATGGCACTGACGGTACGATTTTGCGCTAAGCCTAACGGTTAACATGGGAGATAGGCCTTTAAGATAAGAAAAAGCAGTTCGATGAATGCCTATGAAGAGTGCTACTCTTGATCATAGACTTGTAAAATCTCTTGATCAAGTGGATCTCTTTGAAGAGAAAGTTCCTAAAAGGCTTATTTTTGAATAGGCCTACTTTCTTGGACTTTGAAGAAAAAGTTCCTGAAAGGCTTATTTTCAATAGGCCTCTTGGACTTTGAAGATAAAGTTCCGAGAAGGCTTATTTTCAATAGGCCTACTCTCTTGGACTTTGAAGAAAAAGTTCCGAGAAGGCTTATTTTTCAATAGGCCTCTTGGACTTTGAAGAAAAAGTTCCGAGAAGGCTTATTTTTCAATAGGCCTACTAATAGGTCGTCCTCGGTAAGACGTTAAAGTGCATCGGCGGTGGAGTGCGCAGATACACTCAGGTGAGAGAAAGAGAGTAAAATCTTTTTCTAAGTCCCAAAGTGCGGTTTTTTACCGTAGAAGGAGGGCCTTCGATATGCGGCATGAAACTCTAGTCTCTGGCAAAGACAGAGTGCGGTTTTTTACCGTAGAAGGAGGGCCTTCGATATGCGGCATGAAACTCTAGTCTCTGGCAAAGACAGAGTGCGGTAGTCTACCGTGGAAGGAAGGCCTTCGATATGCGGCATGAAACTCTAGTCTCCGGCAAAGACAGAGTGCGGTAGTCTACCGTGGAAGGAAGGCCTTCGATATGCGGCATGGGACTCTAGTCTCTGGCAAAGACAGAGTGCGGTAGTCTACCGTGGAAGGAAGGCCCACGATATGCGGCATGGGACTCTAGTCACCGGTAAAACCAGAGTGCGGTAGTCCACCGTGGAAGGAAGGCCCACGATATGCGGCATGGGACTCTAGTCACCGGCAAAGACAGAGTGCGGTAGTCTACCGTGGAAGGAAGGCCTTCGATATGCGGCATGGGACTCTAGTCACCGGTAAAACCAGAGTGCGGTAGTCCACCGTGGAAGGAAGGCCCACGATATGCGGCATGGGACTCTAGTCACCGGTAAAACCAGAGTGCGGTAGTCCACCGTGGAAGGAAGGCCCACGATATGCGGCATGGGACTCTAGTCACCGGTAAAACCAGAGTGCGGTAGTCCACCGTGGAAGGAAGGCCCACGATATGCGGCATGGGACTCTAGTCACCGGTAAAACCAGAGTGCGGTAGTCCACCGTGGAAGGAAGGCCCACGATATGCGGCATGGGACTCTAGTCACCGGTAAAACCAGAGTGCGGTAGTCCACCGTGGAAGGAAGGCCCACGATATGCGGCATGGGACTCTAGTCACCGGTAAAACCAGAGTGCGGTAGTCCACCGTGGAAGGAAGGCCCACGATATGCGGCATGGGACTCTAGTCACCGGTAAAACCAGAGTGCGGTAGTCCACCGTGGAAGGAAGGCCCACGATATGCGGCATGGGACTCTAGTCACCGGTAAAACCAGAGTGCGGCAGTCCACCGTGGAAGGAAGGCCCACGATATGCGGCATGGGACTCTAGTCACCGGTAAAACCAGAGTGCAGCAGTCCACCGTGGAAGGAAGGCCCACGATATGCGGCATGGGACTCTAGTCACCGGTAAAACCAGAGTGCGGCAGTCCACCGTGGAAGGAAGGCCCACGATATGCGGCATGGGACACTAGTCACCGGTAAAACCAGAGTGCGGTAGTCCACCGTGGAAGGAAGGCCCACGATATGCGGCATGGGACTCTAGTCACCGGTAAAACCAGAGTGCGGCAGTCCACCGTGGAAGGAAGGCCTTCGATATGCGGCATGGGACTCTAGTCACCGGTAAAACCAGAGTGCGGCAGTCCACCGTGGAAGGAAGGCCTTCGATATGCGGCATGGGACTCGAGTTTCCGCCAAAACAACCTGCGTGGAATTTTGGCGGGAAATGTTACCGTAAGGGGTGGCGTTTAGTTGTGCGGGTGCTACCCAGATGGCACTGACGGTACGATTTTGCGCTAAGCCTAACGGTTAACATGGGAGATAGGCCTTTAAGATAAGAAAAAGCAGTTCGATGAATGCCTATGAAGAGTGCTACTCTTGATCATAGACTTGTAAAATCTCTTGATCAAGTGGATCTCTTTGAAGAGAAAGTTCCTAAAAGGCTTATTTTTGAATAGGCCTACTTTCTTGGACTTTGAAGAAAAAGTTCCTGAAAGGCTTATTTTCAATAGGCCTACTCGTCCTCGGCAAGACGTTAAACTGCATCGGCGATGGATCAAAGACGCGTAAGTCAGTAACAATTGAACCGTTGGTCGGAGAGCTCCGAAAATGAAATTTAGGGGAGCCACCGTGGTCCTCTATATATATGTAATGAAATGGACTTAGAAAATTTTTGAGTCGAACACGACTTTCGACAATGTGCGTAATGCCATAACAATTGAACGGATGGTCGGAGAGCCCTGAAAATGAAATTTAGGGTGGCCACCGTGGTCCTGTATAATACATATACTGAAATGGACTTAGAAAAGTTTTGAGTCGAACACGACTTTCGACAATACGCGTAAGTCGGTAACAATTGAACCGTTGGTCGGAGAGCTCCGAAAATGAAATTTAGGGGAGCCACCGTGGTCCTCTATATATATATGTAAACAGTTTGAAAAAAAGTTAAAGTCGAAAAACTGTTTGATGCATATGAAGCGTGGCGATCGACGCGTTATGCCGTTTTCGGTTAATTGCGTCGGCCTAGTCGTCGCCCAATGTGCGGTAGTGCATAACATGATAAAGTGTTATGTTCTCCTCTAAAATGAGGTGTTTTCTATACTATAGGGGGTTGATGGTGCTCGATGAGACCTCACCCCAAAACAGTCCTCGGCAAGACGTTAAAGTGCATCGGCGGTGGAGTGCGCAGATACACCCGGGTGAGATAAAAAGGCAATATTTTGCCTAAGTCCATTTCGAAGACACAAATTGTGCGTAAGTGCATAACATTTGAACGGATGGTCGGAGAGCTCCGAAAATGAAATTTAGGGGAGCCACCGTGGTCCTCTATAATACATATGTAATGAAATGGACTTAGAAAATTTTTGAGTCGAACACGACTTTCGACAATATGCGTAAGTCGGTAACAATTGAACCGTTGGTCGGAGAGCTCCGAAAATGAAATTTAGGGGAGCCACCGTGGTCCTCTATATGTATATGTAATGAAATGGACTTAGAAAATTTTTGAGTCGAACACGACTTTCGACAATACGCGTAAGTCGGTAACAATTGAACCGTTGGTCGGAGAGCTCCGAAAATGAAATTTAGGGGAGCCACCGTGGTCCTCTATATGTATATGTAAACAGTTTGAAAAAAAGTTAAAGTCGAAAAACTGTTTGATGCATATGAAGCGTGGCGATCGACGCGTTATGCCGTTTTCGGTTAATTGCGTCGGCCTAGTCGTCGCCCAATGTGCGGTAGTGCATAACATGATAAAGTGTTATGTTCTCCTCTAAAATGAGGTGTTTTCTATACTATAGGGGGTTGATGGTGCTCGATGAGCAACCTCACCCCAAAACAGTCCTCGGCAAGACGTTAAAGTGCATCGGCGGTGGAGTGCGCAGATACACCCGGGTGAGATAAAAAGACAATATTTTCTCTAAGTCCATATAATAAATGATGGACAAAAGAAGCCCGTAAAAAAGTAATATGCACGGGGGCGATCGAGTGCGAAGACACTCGGCATAAGAGAAAGATTGAAAGTTGAATAAAAGTTAAAGTCCAACTTTGAAGTGCTCACGGGAGCCAACTAGTTCGGAAAGAAGTAAAACTAGTCGGCAGTAGAGTACGAACACATGCCAAAAAAGTGGTGCATTTTGACCCCCAAGCTCGACTCGCACTGCCTTGTAGAGCTAAGTGTGGCGGCCCAAACGTGCCTATAATTGCGGTATGTTGTCTCGCGGAGAGCTCTTACTTGCTGCACCAAAACTGTCTGAAAACGGTATATTAGGGGGATGTAGATGTGCGTGCAGTCATGCCGCCTGAGACTACACCCGATAACGGGGACACTTTCTCAAGAAGAACCGTTGAAAACAAAAGTCCTGGGCATGACATTAAAAGGCACCCTGGAGAATGAGGAGCACGCCTGTTGGATGTTTTTGCGGACAGAATATCTCTGACCCTCTGCATTGCAAGTGTTCGCTTCGGCTCTGAAGTCTGACTGCCTCAACACACATCTAAGCAGAATACATGGTAATATACTCGATAGAGTGTATTCAAGTGTTTGTTCTGTATATGGTGATGCTTTGGTATAGGACTTTGGTGTTTTTCTCTAACACACTCATGTGTCTGATTTCACATATGAAGTGGAGAAGCACGCCTGTTTGCGATGTTTATGCGGACAGAAGATGTCTTTGGCAACTTTGCGACTCTGTTGTCATTTGATTCCTCTGACCCTCTGCATTGCACAGTGCCTGTTGCTTTGAAACTCCATAATGTGAGTCTATCCTTGGGTGTGTGTAAAAAAGCACGCCTGTTTGATGCTTTTGCGGACAGAAGGTCCCCCTTGACTCGCGCGTCGGAACGAAATTCGATGAGAATCGTACAACTTACCGGGACTCGGTCGATACTCTTATCTTCCACCCTCGTTGTCTCGAAAACCGTTCACTACGATTGCATATGCGAGTCATATTCACGGGGATTCTCCTCTGACCCACTGCATTGCAAGTTTTGCTTCGACTCTGAAGTCTGACTGCCTCAACACACATATAAGCAGAATACATGGTAATATACTCGATAGAGTGTATTCAAGTGTTTGTTCTGTATATGATGATGCTTTGGCTTAGGACTTTGGTGTTTTTCTCTAACACACTCATGTGTCTGATTTCACATATGAAGTGGAGAAGCACGCCTGTTTGCGATGTTTATGCGGACAGAAGATGTCTTTGGCAATTTTGCGACTTGTCATTTGATTCCTCTGACCCTCTGCATTGCATAAAGCCTGTTGCTTGGAAACTCCGTCATGTGAGTCTATCCTTGGGTGTGTGTAGATGTTCTGTTTACGATTGCTTTTGCGGACAGAAGGTCCCCCTTGACTCGCGCGTCGGAACGAAATTCGATGAGAATCGTACAACTTACCGGGACTCGGTCGATACTCTTATCTTCCCTTACCCTCGTTGTCTCGAAAACCCGTTCATATACGATAGCATATGCGAGTCATTTACAAGGGGATGTCTGACCCACTGCATTGCCGAAGCAGCAACGTCGCTTTGTCGGTCTCACGTGAGTAATCAATAGAAAAAAGTTTAGAGTCCAACTTTGAAGTGCTCACGGCAGAGATCTTGGCCGTAAGACAGTAAATCTGGTCGGCAGTTGGAGCCGGACACTTGCCAAAAAAGTGGTGCATTTTGACCCCCAAGCTCTACTCGCTCTGCCTTGTAGAGTTAATTGTGGCGGACCAAATGTCACTATATTTGCGGTATGTTGTCTCGCGGAGAGCTCTTACTTGCTGCACCAAAACTGTCTGAAAACGGTATATTAGGGGGATGTAGATGTGCGTGCAGTCATGCCGCCTGAGACTACACCCGATAACGGGGACACTTTCTCAAGAAGAACCGTTGAAAACAAAAGTCCTGGGCATGACATTAAAAGGCACCCTGGAGAATGAGGAGCACGCCTGTTGGATGTTTTTGCGGACAGAATATCTCTGACCCTCTGCATTGCAAGTGTTCGCTTCGGCTCTGAAGTCTGACTGCCTCAACACACATCTAAGCAGAATACATGGTAATATACTCGATAGAGTGTATTCAATTCTGTATATGGTGATGCTTTGGTATAGGACTTTGGTGTTTTTCTCTAATGCACGCACTCATGTGTCTGATTTCACATATGAAGTGGAGAAGCACGCCTGTTTGTGATGTTTTTGCGGACAGAAGATGTCTTTGGCAACTTTGCGACTCTGTTGTCATTTGATTCCTCTGACCCTCTGCATTGCACAGTGCCTGTTGCTTTGAAACTCCATAATGTGAGTCTATCCTTGGGTGTGTGTAAAAAAGCACGCCTGTTTGATGCTTTTGCGGACAGAAGGTCCCCCTTGACTCGCGCGTCGGAACGAAATTCGATGAGAATCGTACAACTTACCGGGACTCGGTCGATACTCTTATCTTCCACCCTCGTTGTCTCGAAAACCGTTCACTACGATTGCATATGCGAGTCATATTCACGGGGATTCTCCTCTGACCCACTGCATTGCAAGTTTTGCTTCGACTCTGAAGTCTGACTGCCTTAACACACATATAAGCAGAATACATGGTAATATACTCGATAGAGTGTATTCAAGTGTTTGTTCTGTATATGATGATGCTTTGGCATAGGACTTTGGTGTTTTTCTCTAACACACTCATGTGTCTGATTTCACATATGAAGTGGAGAAGCACGCCTGTTTGCGATGTCTATGCGGACAGAAGATGTCTTTGGCAATTTTGCGACTTGTCATTTGATTCCTCTGACCCTCTGCATTGCATAAAGCCTGTTGCTTGGAAACTCCATAATGTGAGTCTATCCTTGGGTGTGTGTAGAAGCACGTCTGTATACGATTGCTTTTGCGGACAGAAGGTCCCCCTTGACTCGCGCGTCGGAACGAAATTCGATGAGAATCGTACAACTTACCGGGACTCGGTCGATACTCTTATCTTCCCTTACCCTCGTTGTCTCGAAAACCCGTTCATATACGATAGCATATGCGAGTCATTTACAAGGGGATGTCTGACCCACTGCATTGCCGAAGCAGCAACGTCGCTTTGTCGGTCTCACGTGAGTAATCAATAGAAAAAAGTTTAGAGTCCAACTTTGAAGTGCTCACGGCAGAGATCTTGGCCGTAAGACAGTAAATCTGGTCGGCAGTTGGAGCCGGACACTTGCCAAAAAAGTGGTGCATTTTGACCCCCAATCTCTACTCGCTCTGCCTTGTAGAGTTAATTGTGGCGGACCAAATGTCACTATATTTGCGGTATGTTGTCTCGCGGAGAGCTCTTACTTGCTGCCCCAAAACTGTCTGAAAACGGTATATTAGGGGGATGTAGATGTGCGTGCAGTCATGCCGCCTGAGACTACACCCGATAACGGGGACACTTTCTCAAGAAGAACCGTTGAAAACAAAAGTCCTGGGCATGACATTAAAAGGCACCCTGGAGAATGAGGAGCACGCCTGTTGGATGTTTTTGCGGACAGAATATCTCTGACCCTCTGCATTGCAAGTGTTCGCTTCGGCTCTGAAGTCTGACTGCCTCAACACACATCTAAGCAGAATACATGGTAATATACTCGATAGAGTGTATTCAATTCAATTCTGTATATGGTGATGCTTTGGTATAGGACTTTGGTGTTTTTCTCTAATGCACGCACTCATGTGTCTGATTTCACATATGAAGTGGAGAAGCACGCCTGTTTGTGATGTTTTTGCGGACAGAAGATGTCTTTGGCAACTTTGCGACTCTGTTGTCATTTGATTCCTCTGACCCTCTGCATTGCACAGTGCCTGTTGCTTTGAAACTCCATAATGTGAGTCTATCCTTGGGTGTGTGTAAAAAAGCACGCCTGTTTGATGCTTTTGCGGACAGAAGGTCCCCCTTGACTCGCGCGTCGGAACGAAATTCGATGAGAATCGTACAACTTACCGGGACTCGGTCGATACTCTTATCTTCCACCCTCGTTGTCTCGAAAACCGTTCACTACGATTGCATATGCGAGTCATATTCACGGGGATTCTCCTCTGACCCACTGCATTGCAAGTTTTGCTTCGACTCTGAAGTCTGACTGCCTTAACACACATATAAGCAGAATACATGGTAATATACTCGATAGAGTGTATTCAATTCAATTCTGTATATGGTGATGCTTTGGTATAGGACTTTGGTGTTTTTCTCTAATGCACGCACTCATGTGTCTGATTTCACATGTGAAGTGGAGAAGCACGCCTGTTTGCGATGTTTATGCGGACAGAAGATATCTTTGGCAATTTTGCGACTTGTCATTTGATTCCTCTGACCCTCTGCATTGCACAGTGCCTGTTGCTTGGAAACTCCGTCATGTGAGTCTAGCCTTGAGTGTGTGTAAAAAAGCACGCCTGTTTGATGCTTTTGCGGACAGAAGGTCCCCCTTGACTCGCGCGTCGGAACGAAATTCGATGAGAATCGTACAACTTACCGGGACTCGGTCGATACTCTTATCTTCCACCCTCGTTGTCTCGAAAACCGTTCACTACGATTGCATATGCGAGTCATATTCACGGGGATTCTCCTCTGACCCACTGCATTGCAAGTTTTGCTTCGACTCTGAAGTCTGACTGCCTTAACACACATATAAGCAGAATACATGGTAATATACTCGATAGAGTGTATTCAAGTGTTTGTTCTGTATATGATGATGCTTTGGCATAGGACTTTGGTGTTTTTCTCTAACACACTCATGTGTCTGATTTCACATATGAAGTGGAGAAGCACGCCTGTTTGCGATGTTTATGCGGACAGAAGATGTCTTTGGCAATTTTGCGACTTGTCATTTGATTCCTCTGACCCTCTGCATTGCATAAAGCCTGTTGCTTGGAAACTCCATAATGTGAGTCTATCCTTGGGTGTGTGTAGAAGCACGTCTGTATACGATTGCTTTTGCGGACAGAAGGTCCCCCTTGACTCGCGCGTCGGAACGAAATTCGATGAGAATCGTACAACTTACCGGGACTCGGTCGATACTCTTATCTTCCACCCTCGTTGTCTCGAAAACCGTTCACTACGATTGCATATGCGAGTCATATTCACGGGGATTCTCCTCTGACCCACTGCATGGCAGACCGTTGCTTCGGCTCTGAAGTCTGACTGCCTCAACACACATCTAAGCAGAATACATGGTAATATACTCGATAGAGTGTATTCCAGTGTTTGTTCTGTATATGGTGATGCTTTGGCATAGGACTTTGGTGTTTTTCTCTGATGCACACACTCACGTGTCTGATTTTACATATGGAGAAGCACGCCTGTTGAATGTTTTTGCGGACAGAAGATGTCTTTGGCAGCTTTGCGACTTTGTTGTCATTTGATTCCTCTGACCCTCTGCATTATTGTACAGTGCTGTTGCTTGGAAACTCCATAATGTGAGTCTATCCTTGGGTGTGTGTAGAAGCACGTCTGTTTACGATTGCTTTTGCGGACAGAAGGTCCCCCTTGACTCGCGCGTCGGAACGAAATTCGATGAGAATCGTACAACTTACCGGGACTCGGTCGATACTCTTATCTTCCCTTACCCTCGTTGTCTCGAAAACCCGTTCATATACGATAGCATATGCGAGTCATTTACAAGGGGATGTCTGACCCACTGCATTGCCGAAGCAGCAACGTCGCTTTGTCGGTCTCACGTGAGTAATCAATAGAAAAAAGTTTAGAGTCCAACTTTGAAGTGCTCACGGCAGAGATCTTGGCCGTAAGACAGTAAATCTGGTCGGCAGTTGGAGCCGGACACTTGCCAAAAAAGTGGTGCATTTTGACCCCCAATCTCTACTCGCTCTGCCTTGTAGAGTTAATTGTGGCGGACCAAATGTCACTATATTTGCGGTATGTTGTCTCGCGGAGAGCTCTTACTTGCTGCCCCAAAACTGTCTGAAAACGGTATATTAGGGGGATGTAGATGTGCGTGCAGTCATGCCGCCTGAGACTACACCCGATAACGGGGACACTTTCTCAAGAAGAACCGTTGAAAACAAAAGTCCTGGGCATGACATTAAAAGGCACCCTGGAGAATGAGGAGCACGCCTGTTGGATGTTTTTGCGGACAGATTATCTCTGACCCTCTGCATTGCAAGTGTTCGCTTCGGCTCTGAAGTCTGACTGCCTCAACACACATCTAAGCAGAATACATGGTAATATACTCGATAGAGTGTATTCAAGTGTTTGTTCTGTATATGGTGATGCTTTGGTATAGGACTTTGGTGTTTTTCTCTAACACACTCATGTGTCTGATTTCACATATGAAGTGGAGAAGCACGCCTGTTTGCGATGTTTATGCGGACAGAAGATGTCTTTGGCAACTTTGCGACTCTGTTGTCATTTGATTCCTCTGACCCTCTGCATTGCACAGTGCCTGTTGCTTTGAAACTCCATAATGTGAGTCTATCCTTGGGTGTGTGTAAAAAAGCACGCCTGTTTGATGCTTTTGCGGACAGAAGGTCCCCCTTGACTCGCGCGTCGGAACGAAATTCGATGAGAATCGTACAACTTACCGGGACTCGGTCGATACTCTTATCTTCCACCCTCGTTGTCTCGAAAACCGTTCACTACGATTGCATATGCGAGTCATATTCACGGGGATTCTCCTCTGACCCACTGCATTGCAAGTTTTGCTTCGACTCTGAAGTCTGACTGCCTTAACACACATATAAGCAGAATACATGGTAATATACTCGATAGAGTGTATTCAAGTGTTTGTTCTGTATATGATGATGCTTTGGCATAGGACTTTGGTGTTTTTCTCTAACACACTCATGTGTCTGATTTCACATATGAAGTGGAGAAGCACGCCTGTTTGCGATGTTTATGCGGACAGAAGATGTCTTTGGCAATTTTGCGACTTGTCATTTGATTCCTCTGACCCTCTGCATTGCATAAAGCCTGTTGCTTGGAAACTCCATAATGTGAGTCTATCCTTGGGTGTGTGTAGAAGCACGTCTGTATACGATTGCTTTTGCGGACAGAAGGTCCCCCTTGACTCGCGCGTCGGAACGAAATTCGATGAGAATCGTACAACTTACCGGGACTCGGTCGATACTCTTATCTTCCCTTACCCTCGTTGTCTCGAAAACCCGTTCATATACGATAGCATATGCGAGTCATTTACAAGGGGATGTCTGACCCACTGCATTGCCGAAGCAGCAACGTCGCTTTGTCGGTCTCACGTGAGTAATCAATAGAAAAAAGTTTAGAGTCCAACTTTGAAGTGCTCACGGCAGAGATCTTGGCCGTAAGACAGTAAATCTGGTCGGCAGTTGGAGCCGGACACTTGCCAAAAAAGTGGTGCATTTTGACCCCCAATCTCTACTCGCTCTGCCTTGTAGAGTTAATTGTGGCGGACCAAATGTCACTATATTTGCGGTATGTTGTCTCGCGGAGAGCTCTTACTTGCTGCACCAAAACTGTCTGAAAACGGTATATTAGGGGGATGTAGATGTGCGTGCAGTCATGCCGCCTGAGACTACACCCGATAACGGGGACACTTTCTCAAGAAGAACCGTTGAAAACAAAAGTCCTGGGCATGACATTAAAAGGCACCCTGGAGAATGAGGAGCACGCCTGTTGGATGTTTTTGCGGACAGAATATCTCTGACCCTCTGCATTGCAAGTGTTCGCTTCGGCTCTGAAGTCTGACTGCCTCAACACACATCTAAGCAGAATACATGGTAATATACTCGATAGAGTGTATTCAATTCTGTATATGGTGATGCTTTGGTATAGGACTTTGGTGTTTTTCTCTAATGCACGCACTCATGTGTCTGATTTCACATATGAAGTGGAGAAGCACGCCTGTTTGTGATGTTTTTGCGGACAGAAGATGTCTTTGGCAACTTTGCGACTCTGTTGTCATTTGATTCCTCTGACCCTCTGCATTGCACAGTGCCTGTTGCTTTGAAACTCCATAATGTGAGTCTATCCTTGGGTGTGTGTAAAAAAGCACGCCTGTTTGATGCTTTTGCGGACAGAAGGTCCCCCTTGACTCGCGCGTCGGAACGAAATTCGATGAGAATCGTACAACTTACCGGGACTCGGTCGATACTCTTATCTTCCACCCTCGTTGTCTCGAAAACCGTTCACTACGATTGCATATGCGAGTCATATTCACGGGGATTCTCCTCTGACCCACTGCATTGCAAGTTTTGCTTCGACTCCGAAGTTTGACTGCCTCTACACACATATAAGCAGAATACATGGTAATATACTCGATAGAGTGTATTCGAGTGTTTGTTCTGTTTTTATATGATGATGCTTTGGCATAGGACTTTGGTGTTTTTCTCTAACACACTCATGTGTCTGATTTCACATATGAAGTGGAGAAGCACGCCTGTTTGTGATGTTTTTGCGGACAGAAGATGTCTTTGGCGACTTTGCGACTAGTTGTCATTTGATTCCTCTGACCCTCTGCATTGCACAGTGCCTGTTGCTTGGAAACTCCGTCATGTGAGTCTAGCCTTGAGTGTGTGTAAAAAAGCACGCCTGTTTGATGCTTTTGCGGACAGAAGGTCCCCCTTGACTCGCGCGTCGGAACGAAATTCGATGAGAATCGTACAACTTACCGGGACTCGGTCGATACTCTTATCTTCCACCCTCGTTGTCTCGAAAACCGTTCACTACGATTGCATATGCGAGTCATATTCACGGGGATTCTCCTCTGACCCACTGCATTGCAAGTTTTGCTTCGACTCTGAAGTCTGACTGCCTCAACACACATATAAGCAGAATACATGGTAATATACTCGATAGAGTGTATTCAATTCAATTCTGTATATGGTGATGCTTTGGCATAGGACTTTGGTGTTTTTCTCTAACACACTCATGTGTCTGATTTCACATATGAAGTGGAGAAGCACGCCTGTTTGCGATGTTTATGCGGACAGAAGATGTCTTTGGCAATTTTGCGACTTGTCATTTGATTCCTCTGACCCTCTGCATTGCATAAAGCCTGTTGCTTGGAAACTCCATAATGTGAGTCTATCCTTGGGTGTGTGTAGATGTTCTGTTTACGCTTTTGCTTTTGCGGACAGGATATCCCCCTTGACTCGTGCGTCGGAACGAAATTCGATGAGAATCGTACAACTTACCGGGACTCGGTCGATACTCTTATCTTCCCTTACCCTCGTTGTCTCGAAAACCCGTTCATATACGATAGCATATGCGAGTCATTTACAAGGGGATGTCTGACCCACTGCATTGCCGAAGCAGCAACGTCGCTTTGTCGGTCTCACGTGAGTAATCAATAGAAAAAAGTTTAGAGTCCAACTTTGAAGTGCTCACCGCAGAGATCTTGGCCGTAAGACAGTAAATCTGGTCGGCAGTTGGAGCCGGACACTTGCCAAAAAAGTGGTGCATTTTGACCCCCAATCTCTACTCGCTCTGCCTTGTAGAGTTAATTGTGGCGGACCAAATGTCACTATATTTGCGGTATGTTGTCTCGCGGAGAGCTCTTACTTGCTGCCCCAAAACTGTCTGAAAACGGTATATTAGGGGGATGTAGATGTGCGTGCAGTCATGCCGCCTGAGCCTACACCCGATAACGGGGACACTTTCTCAAGAAGAACCGTAGAAAACAAAAGTCCTGGGCATGACATTAAAAGGCACCCTGGAGAATGAGGAGCACGCCTGTTGGATGTTTTTGCGGACAGAATATCTCTGACCCTCTGCATTGCAAGTGTTCGCTTCGGCTCTGAAGTCTGACTGCCTCAACACACATCTAAGCAGAATACATGGTAATATACTCGATAGAGTGTATTCAATTCTGTATATGATGATGCTTTGGCATAGGACTTTGGTGTTTTTCTCTAACACACTCATGTGTCTGATTTCACATATGAAGTGGAGAAGCACGCCTGTTTGCGATGTTTATGCGGACAGAAGATATCTTTGGCAATTTTGCGACTTGTCATTTGATTCCTCTGACCCTCTGCATTGCACAGTGCCTGTTGCTTGGAAACTCCGTCATGTGAGTCTAGCCTTGAGTGTGTGTAAAAAAGCACGCCTGTTTGATGCTTTTGCGGACAGAAGGTCCCCCTTGACTCGCGCGTCGGAACGAAATTCGATGAGAATCGTACAACTTACCGGGACTCGGTCGATACTCTTATCTTCCACCCTCGTTGTCTCGAAAACCGTTCACTACGATTGCATATGCGAGTCATATTCACGGGGATTCTCCTCTGACCCACTGCATTGCAAGTTTTGCTTCGACTCTGAAGTCTGACTGCCTCAACACACATATAAGCAGAATACATGGTAATATACTCGATAGAGTGTATTCAATTCAATTCTGTATATGGTGATGCTTTGGTATAGGACTTTGGTGTTTTTCTCTAATGCACGCACTCATGTGTCTGATTTCACATGTGAAGTGGAGAAGCACGCCTGTTTGCGATGTTTATGCGGACAGAAGATATCTTTGGCAATTTTGCGACTTGTCATTTGATTCCTCTGACCCTCTGCATTGCACAGTGCCTGTTGCTTGGAAACTCCGTCATGTGAGTCTAGCCTTGAGTGTGTGTAAAAAAGCACGCCTGTTTGATGCTTTTGCGGACAGAAGGTCCCCCTTGACTCGCGCGTCGGAACGAAATTCGATGAGAATCGTACAACTTACCGGGACTCGGTCGATACTCTTATCTTCCACCCTCGTTGTCTCGAAAACCGTTCACTACGATTGCATATGCGAGTCATATTCACGGGGATTCTCCTCTGACCCACTGCATTGCAAGTTTTGCTTCGACTCTGAAGTCTGACTGCCTCAACACACATATAAGCAGAATACATGGTAATATACTCGATAGAGTGTATTCAAGTGTTTGTTCTGTATATGATGATGCTTTGGCTTAGGACTTTGGTGTTTTTCTCTAACACACTCATGTGTCTGATTTCACATATGAAGTGGAGAAGCACGCCTGTTTGCGATGTTTATGCGGACAGAAGATGTCTTTGGCAATTTTGCGACTTGTCATTTGATTCCTCTGACCCTCTGCATTGCATAAAGCCTGTTGCTTGGAAACTCCGTCATGTGAGTCTATCCTTGGGTGTGTGTAGATGTTCTGTTTACGATTGCTTTTGCGGACAGAAGGTCCCCCTTGACTCGCGCGTCGGAACGAAATTCGATGAGAATCGTACAACTTACCGGGACTCGGTCGATACTCTTATCTTCCCTTACCCTCGTTGTCTCGAAAACCCGTTCATATACGATAGCATATGCGAGTCATTTACAAGGGGATGTCTGACCCACTGCATTGCCGAAGCAGCAACGTCGCTTTGTCGGTCTCACGTGAGTAATCAATAGAAATAACTTTAGAGTCCAACTTTGAAGTGCTCACGGCAGAGATCTTGGCCGTAAGACAGTAAATCTGGTCGGCAGTTGGAGCCGGACACTTGCCAAAAAAGTGGTGCATTTTGACCCCCAATCTCTACTCGCTCTGCCTTGTAGAGTTAATTGTGGCGGACCAAATGTCACTATATTTGCGGTATGTTGTCTCGCGGAGAGCTCTTACTTGCTGCACCAAAACTGTCTGAAAACGGTATATTAGGGGGATGTAGATGTGCGTGCAGTCATGCCGCCTGAGACTACACCCGATAACGGGGACACTTTCTCAAGAAGAACCGTTGAAAACAAAAGTCCTGGGCATGACATTAAAAGGCACCCTGGAGAATGAGGAGCACGCCTGTTGGATGTTTTTGCGGACAGAATATCTCTGACCCTCTGCATTGCAAGTGTTCGCTTCGGCTCTGAAGTCTGACTGCCTCAACACACATCTAAGCAGAATACATGGTAATATACTCGATAGAGTGTATTCAATTCTGTATATGGTGATGCTTTGGTATAGGACTTTGGTGTTTTTCTCTAATGCACGCACTCATGTGTCTGATTTCACATATGAAGTGGAGAAGCACGCCTGTTTGTGATGTTTTTGCGGACAGAAGATGTCTTTGGCAACTTTGCGACTCTGTTGTCATTTGATTCCTCTGACCCTCTGCATTGCACAGTGCCTGTTGCTTTGAAACTCCGTCATGTGAGTCTATCCTTGAGTGTGTGTAAAAAAGCACGCCTGTTTGATGCTTTTGCGGACAGAAGGTCCCCCTTGACTCGCGCGTCGGAACGAAATTCGATGAGAATCGTACAACTTACCAGGACTCGGTCGATACTCTTATCTTCCACCCTCGTTGTCTCGAAAACCGTTCACTACGATTGCATATGCGAGTCATATTCACGGGGATTCTCCTCTGACCCACTGCATTGCAAGTTTTGCTTCGACTCTGAAGTCTGACTGCCTCAACACACATATAAGCAGAATACATGGTAATATACTCGATAGAGTGTATTCAAGTGTTTGTTCTGTATATGATGATGCTTTGGCATAGGACTTTGGTGTTTTTCTCTAACACACTCATGTGTCTGATTTCACATGTGAAGTGGAGAAGCACGCCTGTTTGCGATGTTTATGCGGACAGAAGATGTCTTTGGCGACTTTGCGACTAGTTGTCATTTGATTCCTCTGACCCTCTGCATTGCACAGTGCCTGTTGCTTGGAAACTCAGTCATGTGAGTCTATCCTTGAGTGTGTGTAAAAAAGCACGCCTGTTTGATGCTAAAATTCTGCAATATTATTATTGCGGGAAATTGTTCACGAGGGACAAACGGGGCAAATCCAATACTCGGCGAGAGGTGAAACTCTGAGACCCTTGTAACGATGCCACGAATGTCTTTCCGTTGAACAAAAGTGAATGTCGCCCAGCATTCACGTAACAATACCAGCAAGAGGTGTCAGTGAATAAGGTTGCCAACGGTAACCTAACAAACAGGGATAACTATACTTACGGGTCTTGTTCCCTACTTCGCCTTAAAAAGTGCGGTAGATGGAGCTTGTTCCCTGAACAATGGTAGACGGACTTGAGACACCCGTCTACGTCGTTCTAAAACTGCTCGCAAAAAGAAGGACAAACGGGGCAAATCTAATACTCGGCGAGAGGTGAAACTCTGAGACCCTTGTAATGACATGCCATGAATGTCTTTTCTTCGAAACAAAAGTGAATGTCGCCCAGCATTCAAGTAACAATACCAGCAAGAGGTGTCAGTGAATAAGGTTGCCAACGGTAACCTAACAAACAGGGATAACTTTACTTACGGGTCTTGTTCCCTACTTCGCCTTAAAAAGTGAGGTAGATGGAGCTTGTTCCCTGAACAGTAGTAGACGGACTTGAGACACCCGTCTACGTCGTTCTAAAACTGCTCGCAAAAAGAAGGACAAACGGGGCAAATCTAATACTCGGCGAGAGGTGAAACTCTGAGACCCTTGTAATGACATGCCATGAATGTCTTTTCTTCGAAACAAAAGTGAATGTCGCCCAGCATTCACGTAACAATACCAGCAAGAGGTGTCAGTGAATAAGGTTGCCAACGGTAACCTAACAAACAGGGATAACTTTACTTACGGGTCTTGTTCCCTACTTCGCCTTAAAAAGTGAGGTAGATGGAGCTTGTTCCCTGAACAGTAGTAGACGGACTTGAGACACCCGTCTACGTCGTTCTAAAACTGCTCGCAAAAAGAAGGACAAACGGGGCAAATCTAATACTCGGCGAGAGGTGAAACTCTGAGACCCTTGTAATGACATGCCATGAATGTCTTTTCTTCGAAACAAAAGTGAATGTCGCCCAGCATTCACGTAACAATACCAGCAAGAGGTGTCAGTGAATAAGGTTGCCAACGGTAACCTAACACATAGATTGACAGCTATGTGTAGTGGGTCTACTCACACGACCTGGTGCAGTCGGCTATCCTATCATGCTGCAAGGTGTGTGGTGAAGGCTCACGGCGGTGCGTGATGAAGGGCTTAGTGGCACCCTTCTCAGCCGCCGTCAATGGTGATGACGATCTTGGTGGAAGTGAATGGATGTGAATTGCAGAACACATTCAAAGCAGAAAAAACACATAGAAGATGATGAGGATGACTATGTGTAGTGGGTCTACCCACTCGAAGGCAGACAAGCAGTTAATGAATAACCTGCCTAGAAAGACTAATCGAGATTCTCACTTGTGAATTGGTAAGCAGAAATGACAAACGGGTTACGGCGCCCGAATGATGGTTATCCGTGAACGACAGACTCCTATCGCTAAAGTCGTTGCATGGACTCACTTTTTGAAGTGAAAAAAAGTTAAAGTACAAACTTTTGAATGTCAAGGTGAAGAAATAGTCCGGAATGACGATAAACTAGGCCGCGATCGAGTGCGAACACTTGCCAAAAAAGTGGTGCATTTTGAGCCCCAATCTCTACTCGCTCTGCCTTGTAGAGTTAATTGTGGCGGACCAAATGTCACTATATTTGCGGTATGTTGTCTCGCGGAGAGCTCTTACTTGCTGCCCCAAAACTGACTGAAAACGGTAAATTGGGGGCGAGAGAGAGTTCGTGGCTTGTGCCGTGTGAAGCTCTGCCGAAAGCGGCTGTCTGTTACATGTCTTTGCGGACAGAAGAGGATCTCCGTGATCATCTCTTCTGACCCTCTGCATCGCAGCAGTCTTGTCGCTTCAACGGTAAAGAGTGGCTTGAAACACGGACCCGAAGTGCCATGAACAACGACTAAACTCAGTCCCAATATAGAGTCGTTGGGCATGGCTTAAAACAGTTACACGGAAAATGACTGTGGTAATTCTGGAGCTAATACTATGTGGGGTCGCTATGGATGCTCATAGCGAAAGCGATGATCTTGGTGGAAGTAAGTGAATGGATGTGAAATTGCAGAACACATTCAAAGGGAATCGGACATGGCGAAATAAGTGGTGCATTTCTGTGCCGTGTAAAGCTCTTCCAAAAGCGGCTGTCTGTTACATGGTTTTGCGGACAGAAGAAGATCTCTGTGATCATCTCCTCTGACCCTCTGCATTGCAGCAGTCTTGTCGCTTTAACGGTGAAGTAGTACTGAAACACGGACAGAATGAAATGCACGGAAAAAGACTAATCGAGATTCTCACTTGGTGGTGAATAAAGAGTAACGTAGGTGTCCTGAGGCTTGCTCAAGAATAGGGCAAGGATATACAAGAGGTGTCTGTTAAGGTTACCAATGGTAACCTAACACATAGAGGGGCAGCTATGTGTAGTGGGTCTACCCACACGACCTGTTGCAGTCGGCTATCCTATCATGCTGCAAGGTGTGTGGTGGAGGCTCACGGCGGTGCGTGATGAAGGGCTTAGCGCACCCTTCTCAGCCGCCGTCAATGGTGCTGACGATCTTGGTGGAAGTGAATGGATGTGAATTGCAGAACACATTCAAAGCATAGTGGATGACTATGTGTAGTGGGTCTACCCACACGAAGGCAGACAAGCAGTTAATGAATAACCTGCCTAGAAAGACTAATCGAGATTCTCACTTGTGAATTGGTAAGCAGAAATGGCACACGGGTTACGGCGCCCAAATGATGGTTATCCGTGAACGACAGACTCCTATCGCTAAAGTCGTTGCATGGACTCACTTTTTGAAGTGAAAAAAAGTTAAAGTACAAACTTTTGAATGTCAAGGTGAAGAAATAGTCCGGAATGACGATAAACTAGGCCGCGATTGAGTGCGAACACTTGCCAAAAAAGTGGTGCATTTTGAGCCCCAATCTCTACTCGCTCTGCCTTGTAGAGTTAATTGTGGCGGACCAAATGTCACTATATTTGCGGTATGTTGTCTCGCGGAGAGCTCTTACTTGCTGCCCCAAAACTGACTGAAAACGGTAAATTGGGGGCGAGAGAGAGTTCGTGGCTTGTGCCGTGTGAAGCTCTGCCGAAAGCGGCTGTCTGTTACATGTCTTTGCGGACAGAAGAGGATCTCCGTGATCATCTCTTCTGACCCTCTGCATCGCAGCAGTCTTGTCGCTTCAACGGTAAAGAGTGGCTTGAAACACGGACCCGAAGTGCCATGAACAACGACTAAACTCAGTCCCAATATAGAGTCGTTGGGCATGGCTTAAAACAGTTACACGGAAAATGACTGTGGTAATTCTGGAGCTAATACTATGTGGGGTCGCTATGGATGCTCATAGCGAAAGCGATGATCTTTTTGGAAGTAAATGAATGGATGTGAAATTGCAGAACACATTCAATGGAAACGGACATGGCGAAATAAGTGGTGCCGTGTAAAACTGTGGTAATTCTGGATGCTCATAGCGAAAGCGATGATCTTGGTGGAAGTAAATGAATGGATGTGAAATTGCAGAACACATTCAATGGAAACGGACATGGCGAAATAAGTGGTGCCGTGTAAAACTGTGGTAATTCTGGATGCTCATAGCGAAAGCGATGATCTTGGTGGAAGTAAATGAATGGATGTGAAATTGCAGAACACATTCAATGGAAACGGACATGGCGAAATAAGTGGTGCCGTGTAAAACTCTGCCAAATTCGGCTGTCTGTTTAATGTTTATGCGGACAGAAGAAGATCTCCGTGATCGTCTTATCTGACCCTCTGCATTTTAGCAGTCTTGTCGTTTTAACGGTAAAGAGTGGTATTGAAACACGGACAGTGAAAGTGATTTGCGTGTTTACATAAAGTGTTAGTGTGTGGGGTTCACTTTATGTAAGCAGAAAAAGTTAAAGTACAAACTTTTGAATTCCAAGGTGAAGAAACAGTCCGGAATGACGATAAACTAGGCCGCGATTGAGTGCGAACACTTGCCAAAAAAGTGGTGCATTTTGAGCCCCAATCTCTACTCGCTCTGCCTTGTAGAGTTAATTGTGGCGGACCAAATGTCACTATATTTGCGGTGTGTTGTCTCGCGGAGAGCTCTTACTTGCTGCCCTAAAACTGACTAAAAACGGTAAATTGGGGGCGAGAGAGAGTTCGTGGCTTGTGCCGTGTAAAGCTCTGCCAAAAGCGGCTGTCTGTTACATGTTTTTGCGGACAGAAGAGGATCTCCGTGATCATCTCTTCTGACCCTCTGCATTTTAGCAGTCTTGTCGTTTTAACGGTAAAGAGTGGTATTGAAACACGGACCGTGAAAGTGATTTGCGTGTTTACATAAAGTGTTATGTAAGCAGAAAAAGTTTAAGTACAAACTTTTGAATTCCAAGGTGAAGAAACTGTCCGGAATGACGATAAACTAGGGGGCTGGCGGTGTCGCAATGCGCGCACTGGGAGTCTGACTCCTATCGAAGCTCCACGTGAGCCTAGACGTCCGCAATAATGGGGGGTTTATCACAGCAGACAGAGATGCAAGCGGTGTCGCAATGCGCGCACTGGGAGTCTGACTCCTATCGAAGCTCCACGTGAGCCGAGACGTTATGCGGGCTGTCAGGGCGGGGGGTTATTCACAGCATTTGTCAGTAGCAGGCGGTGTCGCAATGCGCGCACTGGGAGTCTGACTCCTATCGGAGCTCCACGTGAGCCGAGACGCCTTGCAATACCTGACCAACCTTTATGAACTTGTTTCACAGTGAGAGTTTAAAAAGCTCGATGAAAGACAGATCTTGCACGGCACACTATATGCAATTGTGCACAAGTATTATATCTTGAGCCCTTTGCAGATTGTACTGAAACAGATCCTGGTCTCTGATAAATCTTTCTTTAAGAAAGGAAAGCACGCCTGTTTGATGCTTTTGCGGACAGAAAATGGTCTCCCTTGACTCGTGCGTCGGAACAAAATTCGATGAGAATCGTACAACTTACCGGGACTCGGTCGATACTCTTATCTTCCACCCTCGTTGTCTCGAAAACCTGTTCACTACGATAGCATAAGCGAGTCATTTACAAGGGGGTATCTCCTCTGACCCACTGCGTTGCAGACCGTCGCTTTATCCGAGAGTCTCTTTCGACTTTCTGCCTTAGTGCATATAACAGTTTGGTAATTATACATCGTGTTTCATGAACCAATTTTGGGTTGTAAATCGTGAGCGCAGGCACGTATTCTCGAAAGGCCATATGAACACAGTATTTTACCGTGACTTTATTGTGTACTCTGGTAGGAACTGATGGAGATTTTCTCTTTGCGAGAAAAAGAAGCACGCCTGTTTGATGCTTTTGCGGACAGAATTTGGTCCCCCTTGACTCGTGCGTCGGAACAAACTTCGATGAGAATCGTACAACTTACCGGGACTCGGTCGATACTCTTATCTTCCACCCTCGTTGTCTCGAAAACCGTTCACTACGATTGCATATGCGAGTCATATTCACGGGGATTCTCCTCTGACCCACTGCATTGCAAGTTTTGCTTCGACTCTGAAGTCTGACTGCCTCAACACACATATAAGCAGAATACATGGTAATATACTCGATAGAGTGTATTCAATTCAATTCTGTATATGGTGATGCTTTGGTATAGGACTTTGGTGTTTTTCTCTAATGCACGCACTCATGTGTCTGATTTCACATGTGAAGTGGAGAAGCACGCCTGTTTGCGATGTTTATGCGGACAGAAGATATCTTTGGCAATTTTGCGACTTGTCATTTGATTCCTCTGACCCTCTGCATTGCATAAAGCCTGTTGCTTGGAAACTCCATAATGTGAGTCTATCCTTGGGTGTGTGTAGATGTTCTGTTTACGCTTTTGCTTTTGCGGACAGGATATCCCCCTTGACTCGTGCGTCGGAACGAAATTCGATGAGAATCGTACAACTTACCGGGACTCGGTCGATACTCTTATCTTCCCTTACCCTCGTTGTCTCGAAAACCCGTTCATATACGATAGCATATGCGAGTCATTTACAAGGGGATGTCTGACCCACTGCATTGCCGAAGCAGCAACGTCGCTTTGTCGGTCTCACGTGAGTAATCAATAGAAAAAAGTTTAGAGTCCAACTTTGAAGTGCTCACGGCAGAGATCTTGGCCGTAAGACAGTAAATCTGGTCGGCAGTTGGAGCCGGACACTTGCCAAAAAAGTGGTGCATTTTGACCCCCAATCTCTACTCGCTCTGCCTTGTAGAGTTAATTGTGGCGGACCAAATGTCACTATATTTGCGGTATGTTGTCTCGCGGAGAGCTCTTACTTGCTGCCCCAAAACTGTCTGAAAACGGTATATTAGGGGGATGTAGATGTGCGTGCAGTCATGCCGCCTGAGACTACACCCGATAACGGGGACACTTTCTCAAGAAGAACCGTTGAAAACAAAAGTCCTGGGCATGACATTAAAAGGCACCCTGGAGAATGAGGAGCACGCCTGTTGGATGTTTTTGCGGACAGAATATCTCTGACCCTCTGCATTGCAAGTGTTCGCTTCGGCTCTGAAGTCTGACTGCCTCAACACACATCTAAGCAGAATACATGGTAATATACTCGATAGAGTGTATTCAATTCTGTATATGGTGATGCTTTGGTATAGGACTTTGGTGTTTTTCTCTAACACACTCATGTGTCTGATTTCACATATGAAGTGGAGAAGCACGCCTGTTTGTGATGTTTTTGCGGACAGAAGATGTCTTTGGCGACTTTGCGACTAGTTGTCATTTGATTCCTCTGACCCTCTGCATTATTGTACAGTGCCTGTTGCTTTGAAACTCCGTTTATGTGAGTCTATCCTTGGGTGTGTGTAAAAAAGCACGCCTGTTTGATGCTTTTGCGGACAGAAGGTCCCCCTTGACTCGCGCGTCGGAACGAAATTCGATGAGAATCGTACAACTTACCGGGACTCGGTCGATACTCTTATCTTCCACCCTCGTTGTCTCGAAAACCGTTCACTACGATTGCATATGCGAGTCATATTCACGGGGATTCTCCTCTGACCCACTGCATTGCAAGTTTTGCTTCGACTCTGAAGTCTGACTGCCTCAACACACATATAAGCAGAATACATGGTAATATACTCGATAGAGTGTATTCAAGTGTTTGTTCTGTATATGATGATGCTTTGGCATAGGACTTTGGTGTTTTTCTCTAACACACTCATGTGTCTGATTTCACATATGAAGTGGAGAAGCACGCCTGTTTGCGATGTTTATGCGGACAGAAGATGTCTTTGGCAACTTTGCGACTCTGTTGTCATTTGATTCCTCTGACCCTCTGCATTGCACAGTGCCTGTTGCTTTGAAACTCCATAATGTGAGTCTATCCTTGGGTGTGTGTAAAAAAGCACGCCTGTTTGATGCTTTTGCGGACAGAAGGTCCCCCTTGACTCGCGCGTCGGAACGAAATTCGATGAGAATCGTACAACTTACCGGGACTCGGTCGATACTCTTATCTTCCACCCTCGTTGTCTCGAAAACCGTTCACTACGATTGCATATGCGAGTCATATTCACGGGGATTCTCCTCTGACCCACTGCATTGCAAGTTTTGCTTCGACTCTGAAGTCTGACTGCCTTAACACACATATAAGCAGAATACATGGTAATATACTCGATAGAGTGTATTCAAGTGTTTGTTCTGTATATGATGATGCTTTGGCTTAGGACTTTGGTGTTTTTCTCTAACACACTCATGTGTCTGATTTCACATATGAAGTGGAGAAGCACGCCTGTTTGCGATGTTTATGCGGACAGAAGATGTCTTTGGCAGCTTTGCGACTTTGTTGTCATTTGATTCCTCTGACCCTCTTCATTATTGTACAGTGCTGTTGCTTGGAAACTCCATAATGTGAGTCTATCCTTGGGTGTGTGTAGAAGCACGTCTGTTTACGATTGCTTTTGCGGACAGAAGGTCCCCCTTGACTCGCGCGTCGGAACGAAATTCGATGAGAATCGTACAACTTACCGGGACTCGGTCGATACTCTTATCTTCCCTTACCCTCGTTGTCTCGAAAACCCGTTCATATACGATAGCATATGCGAGTCATTTACAAGGGGATGTCTGACCCACTGCATTGCCGAAGCAGCAACGTCGCTTTGTCGGTCTCACGTGAGTAATCAATAGAAAAAAGTTTAGAGTCCAACTTTGAAGTGCTCACGGCAGAGATCTTGGCCGTAAGACAGTAAATCTGGTCGGCAGTTGGAGCCGGACACTTGCCAAAAAAGTGGTGCATTTTGACCCCCAAGCTCGACTCGCACTGCCTTGTAGAGTTAATTGTGGCGGACCAAATGTCACTATATTTGCGGTATGTTGTCTCGCGGAGAGCTCTTACTTGCTGCACCAAAACTGTCTGAAAACGGTATATTAGGGGGATGTAGATGTGCGTGCAGTCATGCCGCCTGAGACTACACCCGATAACGGGGACACTTTCTCAAGAAGAACCGTTGAAAACAAAAGTCCTGGGCATGACATTAAAAGGCACCCTGGAGAATGAGGAGCACGCCTGTTGGATGTTTTTGCGGACAGAATATCTCTGACCCTCTGCATTGCAAGTGTTCGCTTCGGCTCTGAAGTCTGACTGCCTCAACACACATCTAAGCAGAATACATGGTAATATACTCGATAGAGTGTATTCAATTCTGTATATGGTGATGCTTTGGTATAGGACTTTGGTGTTTTTCTCTAATGCACGCACTCATGTGTCTGATTTCACATGTGAAGTGGAGAAGCACGCCTGTTGAATGTTTTTGCGGACAGAAGATGTCTTTGGCGACTTTGCGACTAGTTGTCATTTGATTCCTCTGACCCTCTGCATTATTGTACAGTGCCTGTTGCTTGGACACTCCGTAATGTGAGTCTATCCTTGAGTGTGTGTAAAAAAGCACGCCTGTTTGATGCTAAAATTCTGCAATATTATTATTGCGGGAAATTGTTCACGAGAAACAAACGGGGCAAATCCAATACTCGGCGAGAGGTGAAACTCTGAGACCCTTGTAACGATGCCACGAATGTCTTTCCGTTGAACAAAAGTGAATGTCGCCCAGCATTCACGTAACAATACCAGCAAGAGGTGTCAGTGAATAAGGTTGCCAACGGTAACCTAACAAACAGGGATAACTATACTTACGGGTCTTGTTCCCTACTTCGCCTTAAAAAGTGCGGTAGATGGAGCTTGTTCCTTGAACAATGGTAGACGGACTTGATACCACCGTCTACGTCGTTCTAAAACTGCTCGCAAAAAGAAGGACAAACGGGGCAAATCTAATACTCGGCGAGAGGTGAAACTCTGAGACCCTTGTAATGGCATGCCATGAATGTCTTTTCTTCGAAACGAAAGTGAATGTCGCCCAGCATTCACGTAACAATACCAGCAAGAGGTGTCAGTGAATAAGGTTGCCAACGGTAACCTAACAAACAGGGATAACTTTACTTACGGGTCTTGTTCCCTACTTCGCCTTAAAAAGTGAGGTAGATGGAGCTTGTTCCCTGAACAGTGGTAGACGGACTTGAGACACCCGTCTACGTCGTTCTAAAACTGCTCGCAAAAAGAAGGACAAACGGGGCAAATCTAATACTCGGCGAGAGGTGAAACTCTGAGACCCTTGTAATGACATGCCATGAATGTCTTTTCTTCGAAACAAAAGTGAATGTCGCCCAGCATTCACGTAACAATACCAGCAAGAGGTGTCAGTGAATAAGGTTGCCAACGGTAACCTAACAAACAGGGATAACTTTACTTACGGGTCTTGTTCCCTACTTCGCCTTAAAAAGTGAGGTAGATGGAGCTTGTTCCCTGAACAGTGGTAGACGGACTTGAGACACCCGTCTACGTCGTTCTAAAACTGCTCGCAAAAAGAAGGACAAACGGGGCAAATCTAATACTCGGCGAGAGGTGAAACTCTGAGACCCTTGTAATGACATGCCATGAATGTCTTTTCTTCGAAACAAAAGTGAATGTCGCCCAGCATTCACGTAACAATACCAGCAAGAGGTGTCAGTGAATAAGGTTGCCAACGGTAACCTAACAAACAGGGATAACTTTACTTACGGGTCTTGTTCCCTACTTCGCCTTAAAAAGTGAGGTAGATGGAGCTTGTTCCCTGAACAGTAGTAGACGGACTTGAGACACCCGTCTACGTCGTTCTAAAACTGCTCGCAAAAAGAAGGACAAACGGGGCAAATCTAATACTCGGCGAGAGGTGAAACTCTGAGACCCTTGTAATGACATGCCATGAATGTCTTTTCTTCGAAACAAAAGTGAATGTCGCCCAGCATTCACGTAACAATACCAGCAAGAGGTGTCAGTGAATAAGGTTGCCAACGGTAACCTAACAAACAGGGATAACTTTACTTACGGGTCTTGTTCCCTACTTCGCCTTAAAAAGTGAGGTAGATGGAGCTTGTTCCCTGAACAGTGGTAGACGGACTTGAGACACCCGTCTACGTCGTTCTAAAACTGCTCGCAAAAAGAAGGACAAACGGGGCAAATCTAATACTCGGCGAGAGGTGAAACTCTGAGACCCTTGTAATGACATGCCATGAATGTCTTTTCTTCGAAACAAAAGTGAATGTCGCCCAGCATTCACGTAACAATACCAGCAAGAGGTGTCAGTGAATAAGGTTGCCAACGGTAACCTAACACATAGATTGACAGCTATGTGTAGTGGGTCTACTCACACGACCTGGTGCAGTCGGCTATCCTATCATGCTGCAAGGTGTGTGGTGGAGGCTCACGGCGGTGCGTGATGAAGGGCTTAGTGGCACCCTTCTCAGCCGCCGTCAATGGTGATGACGATCTTGGTGGAAGTGAATGGATGTGAATTGCAGAACACATTCAAAGCAGAAAAAACACATAGAAGATGATGAGGATGACTATGTGTAGTGGGTCTACCCACTCGAAGGCAGACAAGCAGTTAATGAATAACCTGCCTAGAAAGACTAATCGAGATTCTCACTTGTGAATTGGTAAGCAGAAATGACAAACGGGTTACGGCGCCCGAATGATGGTTATCCGTGAACTACAGACTCCTATCGCTAAAGTCGTTGCATGGACTCACTTTTTGAAGTGAAAAAAAGTTAAAGTACAAACTTTTAAATGTCAAGGTGAAGAAATAGTCCGGAATGACGATAAACTAGGCGGCGATTGAGTGCGAACACTTGCCAAAAAAGTGGTGCATTTTGAGCCCCAATCTCTACTCGCTCTGCCTTGTAGAGTTAATTGTGGCGGACCAAATGTCACTATATTTGCGGTATGTTGTCTCGCGGAGAGCTCTTACTTGCTGCCCCAAAACTGACTGAAAACGGTAAATTGGGGGCGAGAGAGAGTTCGTGGCTTGTGCCGTGTGAAGCTCTGCCGAAAGCGGCTGTCTGTTACATGTCTTTGCGGACAGAAGAGGATCTCCGTGATCATCTCTTCTGACCCTCTGCATCGCAGCAGTCTTGTCGCTTCAACGGTAAAGAGTGGCTTGAAACACGGACCCGAAGTGCCATGAACAACGACTAAACTCAGTCCCAATATAGAGTCGTTGGGCATGGCTTAAAACAGTTACACGGAAAATGACTGTGGTAATTCTGGAGCTAATACTATGTGGGGTCGCTATGGATGCTCATAGCGAAAGCGATGATCTTGGTGGAAGTAAATGAATGGATGTGAAATTGCAGAACACATTCAAAGGGAATGGGACATGGCGAAATAAGTGGTGCATTTCTGTGCCGTGTAAAGCTCTTCCAAAAGCGGCTGTCTGTTACATGGTTTTGCGGACAGAAGAAGATCTCTGTGATCATCTCCTCTGACCCTCTGCATTGCAGCAGTCTTGTCGCTTTAACGGTGAAGTAGTACTGAAACACGGACAGAATGAAATGCACGGAAAAAGACTAATCGAGATTCTCACTTGGTGGTGAATAAAGAGTAACGTAGGTGTCCTGAGGCTTGCTCAAGAATAGGGCAAGGATATACAAGAGGTGTCTGTTAAGGTTACCAATGGTAACCTAACACATAGAGGGGCAGCTATGTGTAGTGGGTCTACCCACACGACCTGTTGCAGTCGGCTATCCTATCATGCTGCAAGGTGTGTGGTGGAGGCTCACGGCGGTGCGTGATGAAGGGCTTAGCGCACCCTTCTCAGCCGCCGTCAATGGTGATGACGATCTTGGTGGAAGTGAATGGATGTGAATTGCAGAACACATTCAAAGCATAGTGGATGACTATGTGTAGTGGGTCTACCCACACGAAGGCAGACAAGCAGTTAATGAATAACCTGCCTAGAAAGACTAATCGAGATTCTCACTTGTGAATTGGTAAGCAGAAATGGCACACGGGTTACGGCGCCCGAATGATGGTTATCCGTGAACGACAGACTCCTATCGCTAAAGTCGTTGCATGGACTCACTTTTTGAAGTGAAAAAAAGTTAAAGTACAAACTTTTGAATGTCAAGGTGAAGAAATAGTCCGGAATGACGATAAACTAGGCCGCGATCGAGTGCGAACACTTGCCAAAAAAGTGGTGCATTTTGAGCCCCAATCTCTACTCGCTCTGCCTTGTAGAGTTAATTGTGGCGGACCAAATGTCACTATATTTGCGGTATGTTGTCTCGCGGAGAGCTCTTACTTGCTGCCCCAAAACTGACTGAAAACGGTAAATTGGGGGCGAGAGAGAGTTCGTGGCTTGTGCCGTGTGAAGCTCTGCCGAAAGCGGCTGTCTGTTACATGTCTTTGCGGACAGAAGAGGATCTCCGTGATCATCTCTTCTGACCCTCTGCATCGCAGCAGTCTTGTCGCTTCAACGGTAAAGAGTGGCTTGAAACACGGACCCGAAGTGCCATGAACAACGACTAAACTCAGTCCCAATATAGAGTCGTTGGGCATGGCTTAAAACAGTTACACGGAAAATGACTGTGGTAATTCTGGAGCTAATACTATGTGGGGTCGCTATGGATGCTCATAGCGAAAGCGATGATCTTGGTGGAAGTAAATGAATGGATGTGAAATTGCAGAACACATTCAAAGGGAATCGGACATGGCGAAATAAGTGGTGCATTTCTGTGCCGTGTAAAGCTCTTCCAAAAGCGGCTGTCTGTTACATGGTTTTGCGGACAGAAGAAGATCTCTGTGATCATCTCCTCTGACCCTCTGCATTGCAGCAGTCTTGTCGCTTTAACGGTGAAGTAGTACTGAAACACGGACAGAATGAAATGCACGGAAAAAGACTAATCGAGATTCTCACTTGGTGGTGAATAAAGAGTAACGTAGGTGTCCTGAGGCTTGCTCAAGAATAGGGCAAGGATATACAAGAGGTGTCTGTTAAGGTTACCAATGGTAACCTAACACATAGAGGGGCAGCTATGTGTAGTGGGTCTACCCACACGACCTGTTGCAGTCGGCTATCCTATCATGCTGCAAGGTGTGTGGTGGAGGCTCACGGCGGTGCGTGATGAAGGGCTTAGCGCACCCTTCTCAGCCGCCGTCAATGGTGATGACGATCTTGGTGGAAGTGAATGGATGTGAATTGCAGAACACATTCAAAGCATAGTGGATGACTATGTGTAGTGGGTCTACCCACACGAAGGCAGACAAGCAGTTAATGAATAACCTGCCTAGAAAGACTAATCGAGATTCTCACTTGTGAATTGGTAAGCAGAAATGGCACACGGGTTACGGCGCCCGAATGATGGTTATCCGTGAACGACAGACTCCTATCGCTAAAGTCGTTGCATGGACTCACTTTTTGAAGTGAAAAAAAGTTAAAGTACAAACTTTTGAATGTCAAGGTGAAGAAATAGTCCGGAATGACGATAAACTAGGCCGCGATCGAGTGCGAACACTTGCCAAAAAAGTGGTGCATTTTGAGCCCCAATCTCTACTCGCTCTGCCTTGTAGAGTTAATTGTGGCGGACCAAATGTCACTATATTTGCGGTATGTTGTCTCGCGGAGAGCTCTTACTTGCTGCCCCAAAACTGACTGAAAACGGTAAATTGGGGGCGAGAGAGAGTTCGTGGCTTGTGCCGTGTGAAGCTCTGCCGAAAGCGGCTGTCTGTTACATGTCTTTGCGGACAGAAGAGGATCTCCGTGATCATCTCTTCTGACCCTCTGCATCGCAGCAGTCTTGTCGCTTCAACGGTAAAGAGTGGCTTGAAACACGGACCCGAAGTGCCATGAACAACGACTAAACTCAGTCCCAATATAGAGTCGTTGGGCATGGCTTAAAACAGTTACACGGAAAATGACTGTGGTAATTCTGGAGCTAATACTATGTGGGGTCGCTATGGATGCTCATAGCGAAAGCGATGATCTTGGTGGAAGTAAATGAATGGATGTGAAATTGCAGAACACATTCAATGGAAACGGACATGGCGAAATAAGTGGTGCCGTGTAAAACTGTGGTAATTCTGGATGCTCATAGCGAAAGCGATGATCTTGGTGGAAGTAAATGAATGGATGTGAAATTGCAGAACACATTCAATGGAAACGGACATGGCGAAATAAGTGGTGCCGTGTAAAACTGTGGTAATTCTGGATGCTCATAGCGAAAGCGATGATCTTGGTGGAAGTAAATGAATGGATGTGAAATTGCAGAACACATTCAATGGAAACGGACATGGCGAAATAAGTGGTGCCGTGTAAAACTCTGCCAAATTCGGCTGTCTGTTTAATGTTTATGCGGACAGAAGAAGATCTCCGTGATCGTCTTATCTGACCCTCTGCATTTTAGCAGTCTTGTCGTTTTAACGGTAAAGAGTGGTATTGAAACACGGACAGTGAAAGTGATTTGCGTGTTTACATAAAGTGTTAGTGTGTGGGGTTCACTTTATGTAAGCAGAAAAAGTTAAAGTACAAACTTTTGAATTCCAAGGTGAAGAAACAGTCCGGAATGACGATAAACTAGGCCGCGATTGAGTGCAAACACTTGCCAAAAAAGTGGTGCATTTTGAGCCCCAATCTCTACTCGCTCTGCCTTGTAGAGTTAATTGTGGCGGACCAAATGTCACTATATTTGCGGTGTGTTGTCTCGCGGAGAGCTCTTACTTGCTGCCCTAAAACTGACTAAAAACGGTAAATTGGGGGCGAGAGAGAGTTCGTGGCTTGTGCCGTGTAAAGCTCTGCCAAAAGCGGCTGTCTGTTACATGTTTTTGCGGACAGAAGAGGATCTCCGTGATCATCTCTTCTGACCCTCTGCATTTTAGCAGTCTTGTCGTTTTAACGGTAAAGAGTGGTATTGAAACACGGACCGTGAAAGTGATTTGCGTGTTTACATAAAGTGTTATGTAAGCAGAAAAAGTTTAAGTACAAACTTTTGAATTCCAAGGTGAAGAAACTGTCCGGAATGACGATAAACTAGGGGGCTGGCGGTGTCGCAATGCGCGCACTGGGAGTCTGACTCCTATCGAAGCTCCACGTGAGCCTAGACGTCCGCAATAATGGGGGGTTTATCACAGCAGACAGAGATGCAAGCGGTGTCGCAATGCGCGCACTGGGAGTCTGACTCCTATCGAAGCTCCACGTGAGCCGAGACGTTATGCGGGCTGTCAGGGCGGGGGGTTATTCACAGCATTTGTCAGTAGCAGGCGGTGTCGCAATGCGCGCACTGGGAGTCTGACTCCTATCGGAGCTCCACGTGAGCCGAGACGCCTTGCAATACCTGACCAACCTTTATGAACTTGTTTCACAGTGAGAGTTTAAAAAGCTCGATGAAAGACAGATCTTGCACGGCACACTATATGCAATTGTGCACAAGTATTATATCTTGAGCCCTTTGCAGATTGTACTGAAACAGATCCTGGTCTCTGATAAATCTTTCTTTAAGAAAGGAAAGCACGCCTGTTTGATGCTTTTGCGGACAGAAAATGGTCTCCCTTGACTCGTGCGTCGGAACAAAATTCGATGAGAATCGTACAACTTACCGGGACTCGGTCGATACTCTTATCTTCCACCCTCGTTGTCTCGAAAACCTGTTCACTACGATAGCATAAGCGAGTCATTTACAAGGGGGTATCTCCTCTGACCCACTGCGTTGCAGACCGTCGCTTTATCCGAGAGTCTCTTTCGACTTTCTGCCTTAGTGCATATAACAGTTTGGTATTTATACATCGTGTTTCATGAACCAATTTTGGGTTGTAAATCGTGAGCGCAGGCACGTATTCTCGAAAGGCCATATGAACACAGTATTTTACCGTGACTTTATTGTGTACTCTGGTAGGAACTGATGGAGACTTTCTCTTTGCGAGAAAAAGAAGCACGCCTGTTTGATGCTTTTGCGGACAGAATTTGGTCCCCCTTGACTCGTGCGTCGGAACAAACTTCGATGAGAATCGTACAACTTACCGGGACTCGGTCGATAGCCTTATCTTCCACCCTCGTTGTCTCGAAAACCTGTTCACTACGATTGCATATGCGAGTCATTTTAACGGGGATTCTACTCTGACCCACTGCATTGCCAGTCCCCGTCGCTTCGACTCTGAAGTTTTTCTCTTTTGCTGCCTTAACACACATATAAGCAGTTCGAAATACATGGTAAACTTATATACTTCTTGCTCTATGAACTGATTTCCAATGAGAAGCGTGAGCACAGGCACGTATTCTCGGGAAAAGACGTTCTCCAAATGGGCCCAATAGAGTATATTCTACTGTGGTAGTTCTGTGGTTATGATGATGCTCTGGTAGAAACTGCGAAAACTTTGGTTGTTCTCGAACACACTCATGCGTCTGATTCTAACCTTGAGGGAGAATAAAAAGCACGCCTGTTTAATGTTTTTGCGGACAGAAAAAGTGTTAACTTTGACGTCGTCGTGCTACGAAGTCATTTTAACAGTATCTCTTCTGACCCTCTGCATTGCATGTTTCGCTTTGACTCTGAAGTAATTCTCTCGGTCTTGCTGCCTTAACACACATATAAGCAGTTCGAAATACATGGTAAACATATACTTCTTGCTCTATGAACTGATTTCCAATGAGTAATGAACGTCATCTTGTAGACGCATTCTCGCGAAAGACGTTCTCCAAATGGGCCCAATAGAGTATATTCTACCGTGGTAGTTCTGTGGTTATGATGCTTTGGTGGAAACTGCGAGAACTTTGGTTATTCTCGAACAAATACTCATGAGTCTGAATCTAACCTTGAGAGAGAATGAAAAGCACGCCTGTTTAATGTTTTTGCGGACAGAAAAAGTGTTAACTTTGACGTCGTCGTGCTACGAAGTCATTTTAACGGTATCTCTTCTGACCCTCTGCATTGCATGTGTTGCTTTGAATCCGAAGTTATTCTCTCGGTCTTGCTGCCTTAACACACATATAAGCAGTTCGAAATACATGGTAAACTTATATACTTCTTGCTCTATGAACTGATTTCCAATGAGAAGCGTGAGCGCAGGCACGTATTCTCGGGAAAAGACGTTCTCCAAATGGGCCCAATAGAGTATATTCTACCGTGGTAGTTCTGTGGTTATGATGATGCTCTGGTAGAAACTGCGAGAACTTTGGTTATTCTCGAACACACTCATGCGTCTGATTCTAACCTTGAGTGAGAATAAAAAGCACGCCTGTTTAATGTTTTTGCGGACAGAAAAAGTGTTAACTTTGACGTCGTGCTACGAAGTCATTTTAACAGTATCTCTTCTGACCCTCTGCATTGCATGTTTCGCTTTGACTCTGAAGTAATTCTCTCGGTCTTGCTTCCTTAACACACATATAAGCAGTTCGAAATACATGGTAATCTTATATACTTCTTGCTCTATGAACTGATTTCCAATGAGAAGCGTGAGCGCAGGCACGTATTCTCGGGAAAAGACGTTCTCCAAATGGGCCCAATAGAGTATATTCTACCGTGGTAGTTCTGTGGTTATGATGATGCTCTGGTAGAAACCGTGAGAACTTTGGTTATTCTCAAACAAATACTCATGCGTCTGAATCTAACCTTGAGGGAGAATAAAAAGCACGCCTGTTTGATGCTTTTGCGGACAGAGAAGGTCCCCCTTGACTCGTGCGTCGGAACAAACTTCGATGAGAACCGTACAACTTACCGGGATTCGGTCGATACTCTTATCTTCCACCCTCGTTGTCTCGAAAACCGTTCACTACGATTGCATATGCGAGTCATATTCACGGGGATTCTCCTCTGACCCACTGCATGGCAGACCGTTGCTTTGACTAATGTTTTCTCGTCTTGCTGCCTTAACACAGTAGCAGTTCGATTTGGTACACTTATACTCGTGCTCGAACAAATGCCTTTGAGAATCGTGAGTCGCAACACGTGTAATCTCATAAAGTTCGCCAAATGGGCACGAAAGAGTATATTTTACCGTCGTTCTGCGGTGCTCTGGTAGGAACCGAGACTTTGGTTATTCTCCAACACACACTCGTGTGTCTGAATCTAACCTTGAGGGAGAATAAAAAGCACGCCTGTTTGATGCTTTTGCGGACAGAAGGTCCCCCTTGACTCGTGCGTCGGAACAAACTTCGATGAGAACCGTACAACTTACCGGGATTCGGTCGATACTCTTATCTTCCACCCTCGTTGTCTCGAAAACCGTTCACTACGATTGCATAAGCGAGTCATATTCACGGGGATTCTCCTCTGACCCACTGCATGGCAGACCGTTGCTTTGACCAATGTTTTCTCGTCTTGCTGCCTTAACACAGTAGCAGTTCGATTTGGTAAACTTATACTCGTGCTCGAACAAATGCCATTGAGAATCGTGAGTCGCAACACGTGTAATCTCATAAAGTTCGCCAAATGGGCACGAAAGAGTATATTTTACCGTCGTTCTGCAGTGCTCTGGTAGGAACCGAGACTTTGGTTATTCTCACCCTCGTGTGTCTGATTCTTTCCCATGAGAAAGAAGAATAAAGATTAAGCCGTGCAAGGGAATCTGGTTAACAATTTTCCAGAACTTGGTTGCAGGGATCGCCCGTGAGTCCTTCGGAGACTTTCGGCGAAAGGGCCTGAGAGACTAACGTCTTCTGTTTGTAAGTCTGACTGCATCTCCCCCGAGAGGGACCAAGAGTCAGCGAGAAGCACCGCACTCGTTGCGGTGTCAGGTACCTCCGTCGAACTATAAGTATCCGGGGCAGGGAGTACGATTCTCGCACCAGGCCAAAGAAAATCTGTTTGACAGTTTTCCAGAACTTGGTTGAAGTCATCGCCCGTGAGTCCTTCGGAGACTTTCGGCGAAAGGGCCTGAGAGACTAACGTCTTCTGTTTGTGTAAGTCTGACTGCATCTCCCCCGAGAGGGACCAAGAGTCAGCGATAAGCACCGCACTCGTTGCGGTGTCAGGTACCTCCGTCGAACTATAAGTCTCCGGGGCAGGGAGTACGACTCTCGCACCATGTTCTAACTAACGCTGCGTGCGTGATTGGTGAGTTTGTTCTTTCTCGTGAGGGAAGAATAAAGATTAAGCCGTGCAAGGGAATCTGGTTAACAATTTTCCAGAACTTGGTTGCAGGGATCGCCCGTGAGTCCTTCGGAGACTTTCGGCGAAAGGGCCTGAGAGACTAACGTCTTCTGTTTGTGTAAGTCTGACTGCATCTCCCCCGAGAGGGACCAAGAGTCAGCGATAAGCACCGCACTCGTTGCGGTGTCAGGTACCTCCGTCGAACTATAAGTATCCGGGGCAGGGAGTACGATTCTCGCACCAGGCCAAAGAAAATCTGTTTGACAGTTTTCCTGAACTTGGTTGAAGTCATCGCCCGTGAGTCCTTCGGAGACTTTCGGCGAAAGGGCCTGAGAGACTAACGTCTTCTGTTTGTGTAAGTCTGACTGCATCTCCCCCGAGAGGGACCAAGAGTCAGCGATAAGCACCGCACTCGTTGCGGTGTCAGGTACCTCCGTCGAACTATAAGTCTCCGGGGCAGGGAGTACGACTCTCGCACCAAGTTCAAACTAAAGCTGCGTGCTTGCATCGTGAGACATGCAAAAAGCACATGAGAGAGGCAGCTACACTGGTTGATCCTGCCAGTAGTCATATGCTCGTCTCAAAGATTAAGCCATGCAAGTGTAAGTACGGTCCATGAAAGTCTGGGCCTACCGCAAACTGCTCACTAACTCAGTCTCAATATAGTCGCTGGTCACGACTATAAACAGTTAAACGGATAACTGTGGTAATTCTGGAGCTAATACGATGATGAGGCAGAACCCGTGAACTATGAGTGAGATCACCCTCGATCACCGGTGCCGTTTTCAGAAACCCGCTTTTTGGAACGCACCAAGAACGTAAGTGAATCTCGCGAAACGGCCGATCACCGATCAACCGAGTCGTCCTCGCGACACTCGCGGTGACATTTCGAGAAACGGGTCTGCCTTATCAACCTTAGACGGTGTAGCCATTGTTTCTCGTAGTGCTCACGAGTACCGGGGAATCAGTGTTCGATACCGGAGAGGGAGCACGAGAAACGGCTACCACATCTAAGGAAGGCAGCAGGCACGCAAATTACTCAATGCTGGCTCAGTGAAGTAGTGACGATAAATAACGATGCGGAACTCGATCGAGGCTCCGTTTATCGGAATGAGTTGATGTCAAATCTCTTTCCGAGAAGCTACTGGAGGGCAAGCCTAGTGCCAGCAGCCGCGGTAACTCTAGCTCCAGTAGCATATATTAAAGTTGTTGCGGTTAAAAAGCTCGTAGTCGATTCTGGGTCGGTCCGCCGCAATCTGCAGCTATCGTTCGTTCCTTCTCGATTCTCCTTTCTGGACCCCGAAAAAGAATGAGTTTGGTTATTCCGTGCGTGCGTGACTCCGTGTCATTGCGTGTGGGTTTTCCCTACTTCATTTCTTCTAGGGAGAAGAATGTGTTTATCTGTTGGTTATCGTTCGTTAGAGGCTGTTGCGAAACGAGGACCGCACCTAGGACGGATGACGGATAGGAGCCCGTCCTCTCTGTGACGGTTCTAACAATATGCCCTGCTTCCATTGCCCCCGCCATCGTGTGTGCGTGCGCTCACTCGTTTTGATGTACGTGTTACTGCCTTGTTTGTGTTCGCACTCACACAGTTCATTACATCTTCTCTGTTCGTGATGCCACCACACTTACCGATGGAAAGGGTGGTAAAAATGGACTCAAAGCTTGTGGCCGTTAAACTGTAAAAAAACGGAGTGCGTCGGGGTTTTCTTTCCCGTAAGTGTTCATCCGTCGGAGTTACTTTGACAAAATCTCAATGCTCAAAGTAGGCTCTCGCAAATTACGTTGAACTATGCCTGAAAGATACAAGCATGGAATAACGAAGACGACCTCCCGAATAAGATTGAACGGTAGCATATAATTTTATTTCGGTCTAAAGAGGTCACGATCTTCTCGTTGGTCTTGATCCGATAAAAAGCCACCTAGTCCGATGCGCGGTCTCTAAACGAATCTAAAAGACGTCGATTTGTTACGGAACACATATTCGCACTCTCGCATCTGCGATTGTCGTGTTGCTGTGGAACTAGTGAACTTCGTCTTATTTACGGATGAACCGTCGCCGGGCGCCAAACCTCTTTGATGCGGGGAGAGCTCGCCACTTACCGTCGCACACACAATCCTAGCGATTGTTGTTGTGACGTGCGTGGCATTCTACGGGCTCTCCGTCGATGCATCGCAAAGGGGAGGTAATGTTCAAAAGGGACAGACGGGGGCAAACGTATTACGGGGCGAGAGGTGAAATTCGAAGACCCTCGTAAGACGACCAAGAGCGAAAGCATTTGCCAAGAATGTTTTCTTTGATCAAGAGCGAAAGTTAGAGGATCGAAGGCGATCAGATACCGCCCTAGTTCTAACCATAAACGATGCCAACCAGCAATCCGCCGTGGTTCCTCCAATGACCCGGTGGGCAACTATTCCTCGGGAAACCAAAGTTTTTGGGTTCCGGGGGTAGTATGGTCGCAAAACTGAAACTTAAAGGAATTGACGGAAGGGCACCACCAGGAGTGGAGCCTGCGGCTTAATTTGACTCAACACGGGAAAACTTACCCGGCCCGGACACTGCAAGGATTGACAGATTGAAAGCTCTTTCATGATTCAGTGGTTGGTGGTGCATGGCCGTTCTTAGTTGGTGGGGTGACTTGTCTGCTTGATTGCGATAACGAACGAGACTCCAGCCTGCTAATTAGACCGACGACCCTCGTCACTTCGGGAGCAACCCTACTTCGCACCTTGGCATTGAGGCCCATGTCTCCTTGCTAGCGGGGTTTGTGTTTGTCTCTCGTCGATCGACGAACAGGGCGCTCGGCAAAAAATACCAACTTCTTAGAGGGACGGGAGGCGTCTAGCCTTACGAGAACGAGCAATAACAGGTCTGTGATGCCCTTAGATGTCCGGGGCCGCACGCGTGCTACAATGTGGGACGCATCGCGTCCATTCTCGAGAGCCCAGCTCGAGAGAGTTACCCTTCTTCGAGGGGGTAACCGCTGAAATTCCAAAGTACGTGATTGGGACTGTGGCTTGCCAACTTTCCCACACGAACCTGGAATTCCTAGTAGCCGTGAGTCACTATCTCGTGGAGATTACGTCCCTGCCCTTTGTACACACCGCCCGTCGCTACTACCGATCGAATGGTTTAGCAAGGTCTTCGGACTGCAGAACGGTCGTGAAATTCGCTTTCATCGACTCCTGTGGAAAGTTGCCCGAACTTAACCATTTAGAGGAAGTAAAAGTCGTAACAAGGTTTCCGTAGGTGAACCTGCGGAAGGATCATTATTTATAAGGACTTAGTCTTAAATATTGAAGGATCGTTTAAGATTATCTAAGTTGCTTATCAGGTCTGACGGTGCCCTGAAAAATTGGCCGAGTCGGTTCCATGAATAGGTGGATGAAGCGTAACCATCCACTGACTTCAAAAACCATCACCACAAGGTTTTTTGTTCGCTACTACTACCTCACCGTAAAAAGTGTGGTAGATCAACGAACTTTTTTTCCTTGAACGCTGGTGGACGCAAGTGCGGCGCGAGTGGTGATAGACGTTGACCGTCGCACCCGTCAACCACCGTTCTAAAAACTCCGCAATATTATTGCGAGAAACTGTTCACGAGGGACAAACGGGGCAAATCTAATACTCGGCGAGAGGTGAAACTCTGAGACCCTTGTAATGACATGCCATGAATGTCTTTTCTTCGAAACAAAAGTGAATGTCGCCCAGCATTCACGTATCAATACCAGCAAGAGGTGTCAGCGAATAAGGTTGCCAACGGTAACCTAACAAACAGGGATAACTTTAGTTACGGGTCTTGTTCCCTACTTCGCCTTAAAAAGTGAGGTAGATGGAGCTTGTTCCCTGAACAGTGGTAGACGGACTTGAGACACCCGTCTACGCCGTTCTAAAACCGCAATACTGCGGGAGCTGTTCGTAAGGTAGACAAACGGGGCAAATCTAATACTCGGCGAGAGGTGAAACTCTAAGACCCTTGTAATGACATGCCATGAATGTCTTTTCTTCGAACAGCTGGGTCCCGTTTCCCTGAACGGTGATAGACGGACTTGAAGCACCCGTCTACGCCGTTCTAAAACCGCAATACTGCGGGAGCTGTTCGTAAGAAAGACAAACGGGGCAAATCTAATACTCGGCGAGAGGTGAAACTCTAAGACCCTTGTAACGATGCCATGAATGTCTTTTCTTCGAACAGCTGGGTCCCGTTTCCCTGAACGGTGGTAGACGGACTTGGAGCACCCGTCTACGTCGTTCTAAAACCGCAATACTGCGGGAGCTGTTCGTAAGGCAGACAAACGGGGCAAATCTAATACTCGGCGAGAGGTGAAACTCTGAGACCCTTGTAATGACATGCCATGAATGTCTTTTCTTCGAACAGAATGGTAGACGGACTTTGGACATCCGTCTCCACGTCGTTGTAAAATACCACTCTGGACGGTGGATCACTCGGCTCGTGGGTCGATGAAGAACGCAGCCACTTGCGTGAATTAATGTGAATTGCAGAACACATTGATCATTGACCATTCGAACGCACATTGCGGACTCGAGGCGTAAAAGCCTCTTGTCCACGTCCGAACGAGAGGATGGGTAAAAAAGTCTAACCTAACGTAAAAAAACCAGAAGCTCCTTTTGTGGGGTGTCCGTGCTGTTGTGTGTGTTGGTTTGTGTTTAGTTGTGCGTGTAAGTAAGTTGGTTTCGAAAACATAGTACAAGCTTGACCCAAAAGCACAATCGACGACTGCACTGCCGCATACACACAGTCATTTGCACCACTCATTGGAGACGAAAGTGATCTACGTTGGTTATCGGGCCTTTCCGTTTATCGTCCTGCGCCTTGGATAAACGGTGGCTTTAGAAAAGACGCTTCCTCTAACCATGGGTGAAACATGCCAGTTATTGGACCCTTGTCTGCATCCTTTTTCGAAAGTTTTGTAGTCTTGGCGGTTTCAATATAATTGTTACCTTGTTCGATGCTGGTCGTGCTTCGTGCGCGATTGTTTTTTACCTGATGGTGGGGAAAAAAAGAATATCTTTTCCCTCGTTTCGGACGTGAATACCCGCTGAACTTAAGCATATCATTAAGCGGAGGACAAGAAACCAACTCGGATACCCTTAGTAACTGCGAGTGAACAGGGCAATTCAGTCCAGCACCGAAGCCTCTTTTCCCCTCGTAAGCGGGACTGAGTGCAATGTGGTGTACGGAAGTGCGAGTCCTATCGAACTCTACGATCTCCGAGGTAGGAGTCTTCCCCGAGAGGAAGCTATTACCGAAGATGGTGCAAGTCCCATGTTGGACCTCTGCCGTAGTCGTGGTTTCGTTTACGGAATTCTCGCTTACGAGACCTTCCAAGAGTCGGGTTGTTTGAGAGTGCAACCTGAAGAAGGGTGGTAAATTCCATCCAAGACTGAATACCGATCACGAGACCGATAGCAAACTAGTACCGTGAGGGAAAGTTGCAAAGAACTTTGAAGAGAGAGTTCAAGAGAGCGTGAAACCGTCCAGAGGTAAACGGGTGGGACCCCGAAAGTCGAACGGGAGCGGCGGGTGAGATTCACTTTTGCGTCGATCATCATCACTTTTCATTTCTGCTAATACGTCCTGTTACAGAAAGAAAGTGTCTTGTTGCATCGTCGTAGGTTTTTCTACATCCCCCCTTCTTCCTAGTAGGACGCCGCGAGCCAGTTGCGGGTCGATCTCATGGAACAACTCGTGTGTTTGCGACGATGGTCTTTCTCTCTCAATCTTTTGCGAGAGAAGTCATCGCTGCCCCTTGACTCCAGATCTTCCCACTTGCAAACTGCTGCTCTCTCTCTCACCATGGATCGATAACAAAGAGTGCTCACGTTATGTCGTCCAGCATAAACTTTATGCGAGACCGACTCCTGTTGTAGACGTGAGCGACTTGTTTTCGGCGGCGAGTAGGTCGGTACCCCACCCGACCCGTCTTGAAACACGGACCAAGGAGTCCAACAAGTAAGCGAGTCATCGGTTTTCCAGTCTAAAACCGAAGGCGAAACGAAAGTGACACTCTCTGTTATTATAATAATAATAACCCTGATGGCGAGATCCTCTACGGGAGGCGCATCGCCGGCCCGTCCGCAATTCTAAGGACGGAGCTCGAGCTTACTTGTTGGCACCCGAAAGATGGTGAACTATGCTTGGGCGGGATGAAGCCAGAGGAAACTCTGGTGGAGGTCCGCAGGGGTTCTGACGTGCAAATCGATCGTCAGACCTGAGTATAGGGGCGAAAGACTAATCGAACCATCTAGTAGCTGGTTCCCTCCGAAGTTTCCCTCAGGATAGCTGGTACTCGGAGAAAAATGCAGTCTCATTCCGGTAAAGCGAATGATTAGAGGAATACGGTGTCGCAAGTGGCGTCGACCTATTCTCAAACTATGAACGGGTGAGAAACAAGAACCCATGCCTAAAATGAAGTCTTGTTTTCGGATGAAGTGGAGTATCTAGTGGGCCACTTTTTGGTAAGCAGAAATGGCGATGTGGGATGAACCAAAAGTACGGGTTACGGCGCCCGATGATGGTTTTCTACGCTCATTAGAGCCCATGAAAAGTGTCGGTAGCTAAAGACAGCAGGGCAGTGGCCATGGAAGTCGGAATCTGCTAAGGAGTGTGTAACAACTCACCTGCCGAAGCTACCGGCCTTGAAAATGGATGGCGCTCGAGCGTGGAGCCTACACCCGACCGTTGCGGCAGAACTTTTGAGAGGTGTCATATGCCGCAACGTGTAGGAGGGTCGCGGCGGTGTGCGCTGAAGGGTTTTTGACGTGAGTCAGCCTGGAGCCGCCGTCGGTGCAGATCTTGGTGGAAGTAGCAAATACTCAAGTGAGAACCTTGAGGACCGAAGTGGAGAAGGGTTCCATGTGAACAGTGCTTGATCATGGGTTAGTCGGTCCTGAGGAGTCGATTGCCGTTCTCTTAATTGATGCATCTTGGCTCCCCAATCTCTCCTACCGTGCGTGGGGGTTAGATGCCTACGAGTGTCTCTCCCTCCTCCACACGATATAACTTGGGATTGTAAGAAGCCTCTGCACAAAATTGACGGAATTGCTCCGAAAGGGAATCTGGTTAATATTCCAGAACTCGGTTGCGGAGATCGCCCGTGATTCCTCTGTTTCTCCCGTACTTCCTAGTAGGCTAGCCCTATGCTCGAAAGAAGACATTACGGAGTGTAAACGAAAAAGAGGACGAGGGCCGAGGCGGTAACGCAAACGAACTCGGAGACTGTCGGCGGGAGTGCCTGGAAGAGTTGTCTTTTCTTTGTAAGTCTGACTGAATCTCCCCTGAATCGGTTCAACCGGAGACGGGGTCCAAGAGTCAGCGAAAAGCACCGCACTTGTCGCGGTGTCAGGTCCATCTCCCGTCGTCCCGTGAAAATCCGAGGGAGCTAGTATGATTCTCGCACCGAACCGTACCCTATATCCGCAGCAGGTCTCCAAGGTGAACAGCCTCTGGTCGAAAGATTAATGTAGGTAAGGGAAGTCGGCAAGTCAGATCCGTAACTTCGGGAAAAGGATTGGCTCTGAGGGCCGTTGCGGCACGAGAAATGCTTACTCTTGAACTTATTTTGCTGCTGCCCACCCCCTTCTGTCTAGTGCGTCTTTAAAAAAGATTTGCCCTAGACTTGGATGTGTGGAAGCAAGTGGTTAAGAAAAAAAGAGTGCTTAGATGGTCTCTCGCAACTCACGCCTACTCAGAACTGGCACGGACCAGGAGAATCCGACTGTCTAATTAAAACAGAGCATTGCGATGACCGCCTGACACAAGTGTTAAGGCCTCGACGCAATGTGATTTCTGCCCAGTGCTTTGAATGTCAAGGTGAAGAAATTCAACGAAGCGCAGGTAAACGGCGGAAGTAACTATGACTTTCTTAAGGTAGCCAAATGCCTCGTCATTTAATTGGTGACGTGCACGAATGAATTAACGAGATTCTCACTGTCCCTACCTACTTTCTTGCGAAACCGCAGCCAAGGGAACGGACTTGGCGAAATCAGCGGGGAAAGAAGACCCTGTTGTGTTTGACTCTAATCTGATTTTGTAAAGGCACGTGTAAGATGTAGAATAAGTGGGAGACGGCAGCGTCAACTCCGATCCCGCTCTTTTGCTCGCATCGGAGGCTGCCGTCACCGGTGAAATACCACTACTTACATTGTCCCTTCACTCACTCGGTGATGGGAAGCAAGTCTTATGCCGAACAGATATCCACGTGTTGTTTACCTGTAACCTTTTTTTCCGAAAATTGGTTGGTTTTCAGACGTGCACGATCTAGGCGTAACTTGTCCGTGAATAAAGCGATGCAAATTTCGCAAAGATTCTCCTCCTGGGCAAAAAATGCTCGATGGCTGATGAATGAGTCCAAGCCGTGAAAGAGAATCGCAACTCCTACCGAGGACAGAATCTGGTGGGGAGTTTGACTGGGGCGGTACATCTACCAAAGAGTAACGTAGGTGTCCTAAGGCCAGCTCAGCGAGGACAGAAACCTCGGCGTAGAGCAAAAGGGCAAATGCTTGGCTTGATCAGCCATTCTCAGTACGAATGAAGACCGCGAAAGCGGGGCCTATCGATCCTTTTGAAAGTTACGATGGTGCCTTATTATAAAGTACTCCAAAGTCTTTGAGAGTTTCAAGCAAGAGGTGTCAGAAAAATTACCACAGGGATAACTGGCTTGTGGCGGCCAAGCGTTCATAGCGACGTCGCTTTTTGATCCTTCGATGTCGGCTCTTCCTATCATTATCCCGCAGAAGAGATAAAGCGTTGGATTGTTCACCCACCAACAGGGAACGTGAGCTGGGTTTAGACCGTCGTGAGACAGGTTAGTTTTACCCTCCTGATGACAAAACTGACGATGATGATAATCGTACACGGTCGCCGCGACGGTAGTCCCGCTCAGTACGAGAGGAACGGCGTGGACCGGACCAATGGTGCTCGTGCTTGGTCGATCGACCAGTGGCGCGAGGCTAAGTCCGTCGAGATAACGACTGAAAGCCTCTAAGTCGGAATCCGTGCCGGTCATTGCGGCGATAAGAGTTTCTATGTTGGCCTCGCGTCCTTGGAACCCAAAGAGTTGGAAAGGTAGGACTAATATAATTAGTCCAATATACCCCACGAACTCGAAGTAAGTTCCTAGGAGACCTGCTACTTTCTCGTAAATCCGTCTTCCACACCGTGAGTCATTTCTTGGTGGAAGGTTCGGTTACCTGGATGTGCGTCTCTCCGGCTCTTATTTAAGAGCAAGAGCGTCCGTTCTCAAGGAAGAGGCATTAAATCGTCTGTAGACGACTCGAGTACCGGTCGGGGTGTCGTACTTAGTAGAGCTCGCTTCTTCAAGCTGCGATCTATTGAGACTAATCCCTGTCTTTTCATTAAGAGACCGATACGGATTTGCTCCCTGCCCGAGTGCTAGGAGCAACATCCACCTTTGAAATCGTGTTTAAACTGTTCATACTTGGAAAATCTCTCGATCAAGTGGATCACTTGGAAGAGAAATTTCCTGAAAGGCTTATTTTTCAATAGGCCTCTTGGACTTTGAAGAAAAAGTTCCTGAAAGGCTTATTTTCAATAGGCCTACTCTCTTGGACTTTGAAGAAAAAGTTCCGAGAAGGCTTATTTTTCAATAGGCCTCTTGGACTTTGAAGAAAAAGTTCCGAGAAGGCTTATTTTTCAATAGGCCTACTAATAGGTCGTCCTCGGTAAGACGTTAAAGTGCATCGGCGGTGGAGTGCGCAGATACACTCGGGTGAGAGAAAGAGAGTAAAATCTTTTTCTAAGTCCCAAAGTGCGGTTTTTTACCGTAGAAGGAGGGCCTTCGATATGCGGCATGAAACTCTAGTCTCCGGCAAAGACAGAGTGCGGTAGTCTACCGTGGAAGGAAGGCCTTCGATATGCGGCATGAAACTCTAGTCTCCGGCAAAGACAGAGTGCGGTAGTCTACCGTGGAAGGAAGGCCTTCGATATGCGGCATGAAACTCTAGTCTCCGGCAAAGACAGAGTGCGGTAGTCCACCGTGGAAGGAAGGCCCACGATATGCGGCATGGGACTCTAGTCACCGGTAAAGACAGAGTGCGGCAGTCCACCGTGGAAGGAAGGCCCACGATATGCGGCATGGGACTCTAGTCACCGGTAAAGACAGAGTGCGGCAGTCCACCGTGGAAGGAAGGCCCACGATATGCGGCATGGGACTCTAGTCACCGGTAAAACCAGAGTGCGGCAGTCCACCGTGGAAGGAAGGCCCACGATATGCGGCATGGGACTCTAGTCACCGGTAAAACCAGAGTGCGGTAGTCCACCGTGGAAGGAAGGCCCACGATATGCGGCATGGGACTCTAGTCACCGGTAAAACCAGAGTGCGGTAGTCCACCGTGGAAGGAAGGCCCACGATATGCGGCATGGGACTCTAGTCACCGGTAAAACCAGAGTGCGGTAGTCCACCGTGGAAGGAAGGCCCACGATATGCGGCATGGGACTCTAGTCACCGGTAAAACCAGAGTGCGGTAGTCCACCGTGGAAGGAAGGCCCACGATATGCGGCATGGGACTCTAGTCACCGGTAAAACCAGAGTGCGGTAGTCCACCGTGGAAGGAAGGCCCACGATATGCGGCATGGGACTCTAGTCACCGGTAAAACCAGAGTGCGGTAGTCCACCGTGGAAGGAAGGCCCACGATATGCGGCATGGGACTCTAGTCACCGGTAAAACCAGAGTGCGGCAGTCCTCCGTGGAAGGAAGGCCCACGATATGCGGCATGGGACTCTAGTCACCGGTAAAACCAGAGTGCGGCAGTCCACCGTGGAAGGAAGGCCCACGATATGCGGCATGGGACTCTAGTCACCGGTAAAACCAGAGTGCGGCAGTCCACCGTGGAAGGAAGGCCCACGATATGCGGCATGGGACTCTAGTCACCGGTAAAACCAGAGTGCGGCAGTCCACCGTGGAAGGAAGGCCCACGATATGCGGCATGGGACTCTAGTCACCGGTAAAACCAGAGTGCGGCAGTCCACCGTGGAAGGAAGGCCCACGATATGCGGCATGGGGCTCGAGTTTCCGCCAAAACAACCTGCGTGGAATTTTGGCGGGAAATGTTACCGTAAGGGGTGGCGTTTAGTTGTGCGGGTGCTACCCAGATGGCACTGACGGTACGATTTTGCGCTAAGCCTAACGGTTAACATGGGAGATAGGCCTTTAAGATAAGAAAAAGCAGTTCGATGAATGCCTATGAAGAGTGCTACTCTTGATCATAGACTTGTAAAATCTCTTGATCAAGTGGATCTCTTTGAAGAGAAAGTTCCTGAAAGGCTTATTTTCAATAGGCCTACTCGTCCTCGGCAAGACGTTAAACTGCATCGGCGATGGATCAAAGACGCGTAAGTCAGTAACAATTGAACCGTTGGTCGGAGAGCTCCGAAAATGAAATTTAGGGGAGCCACCGTGGTCCTGTATAATACATATACTGAAATGGACTTAGAAAATTTTTGAGTCGAACACGACTTTCGACAATGTGCGTAATGCCATAACAATTGAACGGATGGTCGGAGAGCCCTGAAAATGAAATTTAGGGTGGCCACCGTGGTCCTGTATAATACATATACTGAAATGGACTTAGAAAAGTTTTGAGTCGAACACGACTTTCGACAATACGCGTAAGTCGGTAACAATTGAACCGTTGGTCGGAGAGCTCCGAAAATGAAATTTAGGGGAGCCACCGTGGTCCTCTATATATATATGTAAACAGTTTGAAAAAAAGTTAAAGTCGAAAAACTGTTTGATGCATATGAAGCGTGGCGATCGACGCGTTATGCCGTTTTCGGTTAATTGCGTCGGCCTAGTCGTCGCCCAATGTGCGGTAGTGCATAACATGATAAAGTGTTATGTTCTCCTCTAAAATGAGGTGTTTTCTATACTATAGGGGGTTGATGGTGCTCGATGAGACCTCACCCCAAAACAGTCCTCGGCAAGACGTTAAAGTGCATCGGCGGTGGAGTGCGCAGATACACCCGGGTGAGATAAAAAGGCAATATTTTGCCTAAGTCCATTTCGAAGACACAAATTGTGCGTAAGTGCATAACATTTGAACGGATGGTCGGAGAGCTCCGAAAATGAAATTTAGGGGAGCCACCGTGGTCCTCTATAATACATATGTAATGAAATGGACTTAGAAAATTTTTGAGTCGAACACGACTTTCGACAATATGCGTAAGTCGGTAACAATTGAACCGTTGGTCGGAGAGCTCCGAAAATGAAATTTAGGGGAGCCACCGTGGTCCTCTATATGTATATGTAATGAAATGGACTTAGAAAATTTTTGAGTCGAACACGACTTTCGACAATACGCGTAAGTCGGTAACAATTGAACCGTTGGTCGGAGAGCTCCGAAAATGAAATTTAGGGGAGCCACCGTGGTCCTCTATATGTATATGTAAACAGTTTGAAAAAAAGTTAAAGTCGAAAAACTGTTTGATGCATATGAAGCGTGGCGATCGACGCGTTATGCCGTTTTCGGTTAATTGCGTCGGCCTAGTCGTCGCCCAATGTGCGGTAGTGCATAACATGATAAAGTGTTATGTTCTCCTCTAAAATGAGGTGTTTTCTATACTATAGGGGGTTGATGGTGCTCGATGAGCAACCTCACCCCAAAACAGTCCTCGGCAAGACGTTAAAGTGCATCGGCGGTGGAGTGCGCAGATACACCCGGGTGAGATAAAAAGACAATATTTTCTCTAAGTCCATATAATAAATGATGGACAAAAGAAGCCCGTAAAAAAGTAATATGCACGGGGGCGATCGAGTGCGAAGACACTCGGCATAAGAGAAAGATTGAAAGTTGAATAAAAGTTAAAGTCCAACTTTGAAGTGCTCACGGGAGCCAACTAGTTCGGAAAGAAGTAAAACTAGTCGGCAGTAGAGTACGAACACATGCCAAAAAAGTGGTGCATTTTGACCCCCAAGCTCGACTCGCACTGCCTTGTAGAGCTAAGTGTGGCGGCCCAAACGTGCCTATAATTGCGGTATGTTGTCTCGCGGAGAGCTCTTACTTGCTGCACCAAAACTGTCTGAAAACGGTATATTAGGGGGATGTAGATGTGCGTGCAGTCATGCCGCCTGAGACTACACCCGATAACGGGGACACTTTCTCAAGAAGAACCGTTGAAAACAAAAGTCCTGGGCATGACATTAAAAGGCACCCTGGAGAATGAGGAGCACGCCTGTTGGATGTTTTTGCGGACAGAATATCTCTGACCCTCTGCATTGCAAGTGTTCGCTTCGGCTCTGAAGTCTGACTGCCTCAACACACATCTAAGCAGAATACATGGTAATATACTCGATAGAGTGTATTCAATTCAATTCTGTATATGGTGATGCTTTGGCATAGGACTTTGGTGTTTTTCTCTAACACACTCATGTGTCTGATTTCACATATGAAGTGGAGAAGCACGCCTGTTTGTGATGTTTTTGCGGACAGAAGATGTCTTTGGCGACTTTGCGACTAGTTGTCATTTGATTCCTCTGACCCTCTGCATTGCACAGTGCCTGTTGCTTGGAAACTCCGTCATGTGAGTCTAGCCTTGAGTGTGTGTAAAAAAGCACGCCTGTTTGATGCTTTTGCGGACAGAAGGTCCCCCTTGACTCGCGCGTCGGAACGAAATTCGATGAGAATCGTACAACTTACCGGGACTCGGTCGATACTCTTATCTTCCACCCTCGTTGTCTCGAAAACCGTTCACTACGATTGCATATGCGAGTCATATTCACGGGGATTCTCCTCTGACCCACTGCATTGCAAGTTTTGCTTCGACTCTGAAGTCTGACTGCCTCAACACACATATAAGCAGAATACATGGTAATATACTCGATAGAGTGTATTCAATTCAATTCTGTATATGGTGATGCTTTGGCATAGGACTTTGGTGTTTTTCTCTAACACACTCATGTGTCTGATTTCACATATGAAGTGGAGAAGCACGCCTGTTTGCGATGTTTATGCGGACAGAAGATGTCTTTGGCAATTTTGCGACTTGTCATTTGATTCCTCTGACCCTCTGCATTGCATAAAGCCTGTTGCTTGGAAACTCCATAATGTGAGTCTATCCTTGGGTGTGTGTAGATGTTCTGTTTACGCTTTTGCTTTTGCGGACAGGATATCCCCCTTGACTCGTGCGTCGGAACGAAATTCGATGAGAATCGTACAACTTACCGGGACTCGGTCGATACTCTTATCTTCCCTTACCCTCGTTGTCTCGAAAACCCGTTCATATACGATAGCATATGCGAGTCATTTACAAGGGGATGTCTGACCCACTGCATTGCCGAAGCAGCAACGTCGCTTTGTCGGTCTCACGTGAGTAATCAATAGAAAAAAGTTTAGAGTCCAACTTTGAAGTGCTCACCGCAGAGATCTTGGCCGTAAGACAGTAAATCTGGTCGGCAGTTGGAGCCGGACACTTGCCAAAAAAGTGGTGCATTTTGACCCCCAATCTCTACTCGCTCTGCCTTGTAGAGTTAATTGTGGCGGACCAAATGTCACTATATTTGCGGTATGTTGTCTCGCGGAGAGCTCTTACTTGCTGCCCCAAAACTGTCTGAAAACGGTATATTAGGGGGATGTAGATGTGCGTGCAGTCATGCCGCCTGAGCCTACACCCGATAACGGGGACACTTTCTCAAGAAGAACCGTAGAAAACAAAAGTCCTGGGCATGACATTAAAAGGCACCCTGGAGAATGAGGAGCACGCCTGTTGGATGTTTTTGCGGACAGAATATCTCTGACCCTCTGCATTGCAAGTGTTCGCTTCGGCTCTGAAGTCTGACTGCCTCAACACACATCTAAGCAGAATACATGGTAATATACTCGATAGAGTGTATTCAATTCTGTATATGATGATGCTTTGGCATAGGACTTTGGTGTTTTTCTCTAACACACTCATGTGTCTGATTTCACATATGAAGTGGAGAAGCACGCCTGTTTGCGATGTTTATGCGGACAGAAGATATCTTTGGCAATTTTGCGACTTGTCATTTGATTCCTCTGACCCTCTGCATTGCACAGTGCCTGTTGCTTGGAAACTCCGTCATGTGAGTCTAGCCTTGAGTGTGTGTAAAAAAGCACGCCTGTTTGATGCTTTTGCGGACAGAAGGTCCCCCTTGACTCGCGCGTCGGAACGAAATTCGATGAGAATCGTACAACTTACCGGGACTCGGTCGATACTCTTATCTTCCACCCTCGTTGTCTCGAAAACCGTTCACTACGATTGCATATGCGAGTCATATTCACGGGGATTCTCCTCTGACCCACTGCATTGCAAGTTTTGCTTCGACTCTGAAGTCTGACTGCCTCAACACACATATAAGCAGAATACATGGTAATATACTCGATAGAGTGTATTCAATTCAATTCTGTATATGGTGATGCTTTGGTATAGGACTTTGGTGTTTTTCTCTAATGCACGCACTCATGTGTCTGATTTCACATGTGAAGTGGAGAAGCACGCCTGTTTGCGATGTTTATGCGGACAGAAGATATCTTTGGCAATTTTGCGACTTGTCATTTGATTCCTCTGACCCTCTGCATTGCACAGTGCCTGTTGCTTGGAAACTCCGTCATGTGAGTCTAGCCTTGAGTGTGTGTAAAAAAGCACGCCTGTTTGATGCTTTTGCGGACAGAAGGTCCCCCTTGACTCGCGCGTCGGAACGAAATTCGATGAGAATCGTACAACTTACCGGGACTCGGTCGATACTCTTATCTTCCACCCTCGTTGTCTCGAAAACCGTTCACTACGATTGCATATGCGAGTCATATTCACGGGGATTCTCCTCTGACCCACTGCATTGCAAGTTTTGCTTCGACTCTGAAGTCTGACTGCCTCAACACACATATAAGCAGAATACATGGTAATATACTCGATAGAGTGTATTCAAGTGTTTGTTCTGTATATGATGATGCTTTGGCTTAGGACTTTGGTGTTTTTCTCTAACACACTCATGTGTCTGATTTCACATATGAAGTGGAGAAGCACGCCTGTTTGCGATGTTTATGCGGACAGAAGATGTCTTTGGCAATTTTGCGACTTGTCATTTGATTCCTCTGACCCTCTGCATTGCATAAAGCCTGTTGCTTGGAAACTCCGTCATGTGAGTCTATCCTTGGGTGTGTGTAGATGTTCTGTTTACGATTGCTTTTGCGGACAGAAGGTCCCCCTTGACTCGCGCGTCGGAACGAAATTCGATGAGAATCGTACAACTTACCGGGACTCGGTCGATACTCTTATCTTCCCTTACCCTCGTTGTCTCGAAAACCCGTTCATATACGATAGCATATGCGAGTCATTTACAAGGGGATGTCTGACCCACTGCATTGCCGAAGCAGCAACGTCGCTTTGTCGGTCTCACGTGAGTAATCAATAGAAAAAAGTTTAGAGTCCAACTTTGAAGTGCTCACGGCAGAGATCTTGGCCGTAAGACAGTAAATCTGGTCGGCAGTTGGAGCCGGACACTTGCCAAAAAAGTGGTGCATTTTGACCCCCAATCTCTACTCGCTCTGCCTTGTAGAGTTAATTGTGGCGGACCAAATGTCACTATATTTGCGGTATGTTGTCTCGCGGAGAGCTCTTACTTGCTGCACCAAAACTGTCTGAAAACGGTATATTAGGGGGATGTAGATGTGCGTGCAGTCATGCCGCCTGAGACTACACCCGATAACGGGGACACTTTCTCAAGAAGAACCGTTGAAAACAAAAGTCCTGGGCATGACATTAAAAGGCACCCTGGAGAATGAGGAGCACGCCTGTTGGATGTTTTTGCGGACAGAATATCTCTGACCCTCTGCATTGCAAGTGTTCGCTTCGGCTCTGAAGTCTGACTGCCTCAACACACATCTAAGCAGAATACATGGTAATATACTCGATAGAGTGTATTCAATTCTGTATATGGTGATGCTTTGGTATAGGACTTTGGTGTTTTTCTCTAATGCACGCACTCATGTGTCTGATTTCACATATGAAGTGGAGAAGCACGCCTGTTTGTGATGTTTTTGCGGACAGAAGATGTCTTTGGCAACTTTGCGACTCTGTTGTCATTTGATTCCTCTGACCCTCTGCATTGCACAGTGCCTGTTGCTTTGAAACTCCATAATGTGAGTCTATCCTTGGGTGTGTGTAAAAAAGCACGCCTGTTTGATGCTTTTGCGGACAGAAGGTCCCCCTTGACTCGCGCGTCGGAACGAAATTCGATGAGAATCGTACAACTTACCGGGACTCGGTCGATACTCTTATCTTCCACCCTCGTTGTCTCGAAAACCGTTCACTACGATTGCATATGCGAGTCATATTCACGGGGATTCTCCTCTGACCCACTGCATTGCAAGTTTTGCTTCGACTCTGAAGTCTGACTGCCTTAACACACATATAAGCAGAATACATGGTAATATACTCGATAGAGTGTATTCAAGTGTTTGTTCTGTATATGATGATGCTTTGGCATAGGACTTTGGTGTTTTTTTCTAACACACTCATGTGTCTGATTTCACATATGAAGTGGAGAAGCACGCCTGTTTGCGATGTTTATGCGGACAGAAGATGTCTTTGGCAATTTTGCGACTTGTCATTTGATTCCTCTGACCCTCTGCATTGCATAAAGCCTGTTGCTTGGAAACTCCATAATGTGAGTCTATCCTTGGGTGTGTGTAGAAGCACGTCTGTATACGATTGCTTTTGCGGACAGAAGGTCCCCCTTGACTCGCGCGTCGGAACGAAATTCGATGAGAATCGTACAACTTACCGGGACTCGGTCGATACTCTTATCTTCCACCCTCGTTGTCTCGAAAACGCGTTCATATACGATAGCATATGCGAGTCATTTACAAGGGGATGTCTGACCCACTGCATTGCCGAAGCAGCAACGTCGCTTTGTCGGTCTCACGTGAGTAATCAATAGAAATAACTTTAGAGTCCAACTTTGAAGTGCTCACGGCAGAGATCTTGGCCGTAAGACAGTAAATCTGGTCGGCAGTTGGAGCCGGACACTTGCCAAAAAAGTGGTGCATTTTGACCCCCAAGCTCTACTCGCTCTGCCTTGTAGAGTTAATTGTGGCGGACCAAATGTCACTATATTTGCGGTATGTTGTCTCGCGGAGAGCTCTTACTTGCTGCACCAAAACTGTCTGAAAACGGTATATTAGGGGGATGTAGATGTGCGTGCAGTCATGCCGCCTGAGACTACACCCGATAACGGGGACACTTTCTCAAGAAGAACCGTTGAAAACAAAAGTCCTGGGCATGACATTAAAAGGCACCCTGGAGAATGAGGAGCACGCCTGTTGGATGTTTTTGCGGACAGAATATCTCTGACCCTCTGCATTGCAAGTGTTCGCTTCGGCTCTGAAGTCTGACAGCCTCAACACACATCTAAGCAGAATACATGGTAATATACTCGATAGAGTGTATTCAATTCAATTCTGTATATGGTGATGCTTTGGTATAGGACTTTGGTGTTTTTCTCTAATGCACGCACTCATGTGTCTGATTTCACATATGAAGTGGAGAAGCACGCCTGTTTGTGATGTTTTTGCGGACAGAAGATGTCTTTGGCAACTTTGCGACTCTGTTGTCATTTGATTCCTCTGACCCTCTGCATTGCACAGTGCCTGTTGCTTTGAAACTCCATAATGTGAGTCTATCCTTGGGTGGGTGTGTGTAAAAAAGCACGCCTGTTTGATGCTTTTGCGGACAGAAGGTCCCCCTTGACTCGCGCGTCGGAACGAAATTCGATGAGAATCGTACAACTTACCGGGACTCGGTCGATACTCTTATCTTCCACCCTCGTTGTCTCGAAAACCGTTCACTACGATTGCATATGCGAGTCATATTCACGGGGATTCTCCTCTGACCCACTGCATTGCAAGTTTTGCTTCGACTCTGAAGTCTGACTGCCTTAACACACATATAAGCAGAATACATGGTAATATACTCGATAGAGTGTATTCAAGTGTTTGTTCTGTATATGATGATGCTTTGGCATAGGACTTTGGTGTTTTTTTCTAACACACTCATGTGTCTGATTTCACATATGAAGTGGAGAAGCACGCCTGTTTGCGATGTTTATGCGGACAGAAGATGTCTTTGGCAATTTTGCGACTTGTCATTTGATTCCTCTGACCCTCTGCATTGCATAAAGCCTGTTGCTTGGAAACTCCATAATGTGAGTCTATCCTTGGGTGTGTGTAGAAGCACGTCTGTATACGATTGCTTTTGCGGACAGAAGGTCCCCCTTGACTCGCGCGTCGGAACGAAATTCGATGAGAATCGTACAACTTACCGGGACTCGGTCGATACTCTTATCTTCCACCCTCGTTGTCTCGAAAACGCGTTCATATACGATAGCATATGCGAGTCATTTACAAGGGGATGTCTGACCCACTGCATTGCCGAAGCAGCAACGTCGCTTTGTCGGTCTCACGTGAGTAATCAATAGAAATAACTTTAGAGTCCAACTTTGAAGTGCTCACGGCAGAGATCTTGGCCGTAAGACAGTAAATCTGGTCGGCAGTTGGAGCCGGACACTTGCCAAAAAAGTGGTGCATTTTGACCCCCAAGCTCTACTCGCTCTGCCTTGTAGAGTTAATTGTGGCGGACCAAATGTCACTATATTTGCGGTATGTTGTCTCGCGGAGAGCTCTTACTTGCTGCACCAAAACTGTCTGAAAACGGTATATTAGGGGGATGTAGATGTGCGTGCAGTCATGCCGCCTGAGACTACACCCGATAACGGGGACACTTTCTCAAGAAGAACCGTTGAAAACAAAAGTCCTGGGCATGACATTAAAAGGCACCCTGGAGAATGAGGAGCACGCCTGTTGGATGTTTTTGCGGACAGAATATCTCTGACCCTCTGCATTGCAAGTGTTCGCTTCGGCTCTGAAGTCTGACAGCCTCAACACACATCTAAGCAGAATACATGGTAATATACTCGATAGAGTGTATTCAATTCAATTCTGTATATGGTGATGCTTTGGTATAGGACTTTGGTGTTTTTCTCTAATGCACGCACTCATGTGTCTGATTTCACATATGAAGTGGAGAAGCACGCCTGTTTGTGATGTTTTTGCGGACAGAAGATGTCTTTGGCAACTTTGCGACTCTGTTGTCATTTGATTCCTCTGACCCTCTGCATTGCACAGTGCCTGTTGCTTTGAAACTCCATAATGTGAGTCTATCCTTGGGTGGGTGTGTGTAAAAAAGCACGCCTGTTTGATGCTTTTGCGGACAGAAGGTCCCCCTTGACTCGCGCGTCGGAACGAAATTCGATGAGAATCGTACAACTTACCGGGACTCGGTCGATACTCTTATCTTCCACCCTCGTTGTCTCGAAAACCGTTCACTACGATTGCATATGCGAGTCATATTCACGGGGATTCTCCTCTGACCCACTGCATTGCAAGTTTTGCTTCGACTCTGAAGTCTGACTGCCTTAACACACATATAAGCAGAATACATGGTAATATACTCGATAGAGTGTATTCAAGTGTTTGTTCTGTATATGATGATGCTTTGGCATAGGACTTTGGTGTTTTTCTCTAACACACTCATGTGTCTGATTTCACATATGAAGTGGAGAAGCACGCCTGTTTGCGATGTTTATGCGGACAGAAGATGTCTTTGGCAATTTTGCGACTTGTCATTTGATTCCTCTGACCCTCTGCATTGCATAAAGCCTGTTGCTTGGAAACTCCATAATGTGAGTCTATCCTTGGGTGTGTGTAGATGTTCTGTTTACGCTTTTGCTTTTGCGGACAGGATATCCCCCTTGACTCGTGCGTCGGAACGAAATTCGATGAGAATCGTACAACTTACCGGGACTCGGTCGATACTCTTATCTTCCCTTACCCTCGTTGTCTCGAAAACCCGTTCATATACGATAGCATATGCGAGTCATTTACAAGGGGATGTCTGACCCACTGCATTGCCGAAGCAGCAACGTCGCTTTGTCGGTCTCACGTGAGTAATCAATAGAAAAAAGTTTAGAGTCCAACTTTGAAGTGCTCACGGCAGAGATCTTGGCCGTAAGACAGTAAATCTGGTCGGCAGTTGGAGCCGGACACTTGCCAAAAAAGTGGTGCATTTTGACCCCCAATCTCTACTCGCTCTGCCTTGTAGAGTTAATTGTGGCGGACCAAATGTCACTATATTTGCGGTATGTTGTCTCGCGGAGAGCTCTTACTTGCTGCACCAAAACTGTCTGAAAACGGTATATTAGGGGGATGTAGATGTGCGTGCAGTCATGCCGCCTGAGACTACACCCGATAACGGGGACACTTTCTCAAGAAGAACCGTTGAAAACAAAAGTCCTGGGCATGACATTAAAAGGCACCCTGGAGAATGAGGAGCACGCCTGTTGGATGTTTTTGCGGACAGAATATCTCTGACCCTCTGCATTGCAGTGTTCGCTTCGGCTCTGAAGTCTGACTGCCTCAACACACATATAAGCAGAATACATGGTAATATACTCGATAGAGTGTATTCAATTCAATTCTGTATATGGTGATGCTTTGGTATAGGACTTTGGTGTTTTTCTCTAATGCACGCACTCATGTGTCTGATTTCACATGTGAAGTGGAGAAGCACGCCTGTTTGCGATGTTTATGCGGACAGAAGATATCTTTGGCAATTTTGCGACTTGTCATTTGATTCCTCTGACCCTCTGCATTGCACAGTGCCTGTTGCTTGGAAACTCCGTCATGTGAGTCTAGCCTTGAGTGTGTGTAAAAAAGCACGCCTGTTTGATGCTTTTGCGGACAGAAGGTCCCCCTTGACTCGCGCGTCGGAACGAAATTCGATGAGAATCGTACAACTTACCGGGACTCGGTCGATACTCTTATCTTCCACCCTCGTTGTCTCGAAAACCGTTCACTACGATTGCATATGCGAGTCATATTCACGGGGATTCTCCTATGACCCACTGCATTGCAAGTTTTGCTTCGACTCCGAAGTTTGACTGCCTCTACACACATATAAGCAGAATACATGGTAATATACTCGATAGAGTGTATTCGAGTGTTTGTTCTGTTTTTATATGATGATGCTTTGGCATAGGACTTTGGTGTTTTTCTCTAACACACTCATGTGTCTGATTTCACATATGAAGTGGAGAAGCACGCCTGTTTGCGATGTTTATGCGGACAGAAGATGTCTTTGGCAATTTTGCGACTTGTCATTTGATTCCTCTGACCCTCTGCATTGCATAAAGCCTGTTGCTTGGAAACTCCATAATGTGAGTCTATCCTTGGGTGTGTGTAGAAGCACGTCTGTATACGATTGCTTTTGCGGACAGAAGGTCCCCCTTGACTCGCGCGTCGGAACGAAATTCGATGAGAATCGTACAACTTACCGGGACTCGGTCGATACTCTTATCTTCCACCCTCGTTGTCTCGAAAACCGTTCACTACGATTGCATATGCGAGTCATATTCACGGGGATTCTCCTCTGACCCACTGCATGGCAGACCGTTGCTTCGGCTCTGAAGTCTGACTGCTTCAACACACATCTAAGCAGAATACATGGTAATATACTCGATAGAGTGTATTCGAGTGCTTGTTCTGTATATGGTGATGCTTTGGCATAGGACTTTGGTGTTTTTCTCTGATGCACACACTCACGTGTCTGATTTTACATATGGAGAAGCACACCTGTTGAATGTTTTTGCGGACAGAAGATGTCTTTGGCAGCTTTGCGACTTTGTTGTCATTTGATTCCTCTGACCCTCTGCATTATTGTACAGTGCTGTTGCTTGGAAACTCCATAATGTGAGTCTATCCTTGGGTGTGTGTAGAAGCACGTCTGTTTACGATTGCTTTTGCGGACAGAAGGTCCCCCTTGACTCGCGCGTCGGAACGAAATTCGATGAGAATCGTACAACTTACCGGGACTCGGTCGATACTCTTATCTTCCCTTACCCTCGTTGTCTCGAAAACCCGTTCATATACGATAGCATATGCGAGTCATTTACAAGGGGATGTCTGACCCACTGCATTGCCGAAGCAGCAACGTCGCTTTGTCGGTCTCACGTGAGTAATCAATAGAAAAAAGTTTAGAGTCCAACTTTGAAGTGCTCACGGCAGAGATCTTGGCCGTAAGACAGTAAATCTGGTCGGCAGTTGGAGCCGGACACTTGCCAAAAAAGTGGTGCATTTTGACCCCCAATCTCTACTCGCTCTGCCTTGTAGAGTTAATTGTGGCGGACCAAATGTCACTATATTTGCGGTATGTTGTCTCGCGGAGAGCTCTTACTTGCTGCCCCAAAACTGTCTGAAAACGGTATATTAGGGGGATGTAGATGTGCGTGCAGTCATGCCGCCTGAGACTACACCCGATAACGGGGACACTTTCTCAAGAAGAACCGTTGAAAACAAAAGTCCTGGGCATGACATTAAAAGGCACCCTGGAGAATGAGGAGCACGCCTGTTGGATGTTTTTGCGGACAGAATATCTCTGACCCTCTGCATTGCAAGTGTTCGCTTCGGCTCTGAAGTCTGACTGCCTCAACACACATCTAAGCAGAATACATGGTAATATACTCGATAGAGTGTATTCAATTCTGTATATGGTGATGCTTTGGTATAGGACTTTGGTGTTTTTCTCTAATGCACGCACTCATGTGTCTGATTTCACATATGAAGTGGAGAAGCACGCCTGTTTGTGATGTTTTTGCGGACAGAAGATGTCTTTGGCGACTTTGCGACTAGTTGTCATTTGATTCCTCTGACCCTCTGCATTGCACAGTGCCTGTTGCTTGGAAACTCAGTCATGTGAGTCTATCCTTGAGTGTGTGTAAAAAAGCACGCCTGTTTGATGCTTTTGCGGACAGAAGGTCCCCCTTGACTCGCGCGTCGGAACGAAATTCGATGAGAATCGTACAACTTACCGGGACTCGGTCGATACTCTTATCTTCCACCCTCGTTGTCTCGAAAACCGTTCACTACGATTGCATATGCGAGTCATATTCACGGGGATTCTCCTCTGACCCACTGCATTGCAAGTTTTGCTTCGACTCTGAAGTCTGACTGCCTTAACACACATATAAGCAGAATACATGGTAATATACTCGATAGAGTGTATTCAAGTGTTTGTTCTGTATATGATGATGCTTTGGCATAGGACTTTGGTGTTTTTCTCTAACACACTCATGTGTCTGATTTCACATATGAAGTGGAGAAGCACGCCTGTTTGCGATGTTTATGCGGACAGAAGATGTCTTTGGCAACTTTGCGACTCTGTTGTCATTTGATTCCTCTGACCCTCTGCATTGCACAGTGCCTGTTGCTTTGAAACTCCATAATGTGAGTCTATCCTTGGGTGTGTGTAAAAAAGCACGCCTGTTTGATGCTTTTGCGGACAGAAGGTCCCCCTTGACTCGCGCGTCGGAACGAAATTCGATGAGAATCGTACAACTTACCGGGACTCGGTCGATACTCTTATCTTCCACCCTCGTTGTCTCGAAAACCGTTCACTACGATTGCATATGCGAGTCATATTCACGGGGATTCTCCTCTGACCCACTGCATTGCAAGTTTTGCTTCGACTCTGAAGTCTGACTGCCTCAACACACATATAAGCAGAATACATGGTAATATACTCGATAGAGTGTATTCAAGTGTTTGTTCTGTATATGATGATGCTTTGGCATAGGACTTTGGTGTTTTTCTCTAACACACTCATGTGTCTGATTTCACATATGAAGTGGAGAAGCACGCCTGTTTGCGATGTTTATGCGGACAGAAGATGTCTTTGGCAATTTTGCGACTTGTCATTTGATTCCTCTGACCCTCTGCATTGCATAAAGCCTGTTGCTTGGAAACTCCATAATGTGAGTCTATCCTTGGGTGTGTGTAGATGTTCTGTTTACGCTTTTGCTTTTGCGGACAGGATATCCCCCTTGACTCGCGCGTCGGAACGAAATTCGATGAGAATCGTACAACTTACCGGGACTCGGTCGATACTCTTATCTTCCACCCTCGTTGTCTCGAAAACGCGTTCATATACGATAGCATATGCGAGTCATTTACAAGGGGATGTCTGACCCACTGCATTGCCGAAGCAGCAACGTCGCTTTGTCGGTCTCACGTGAGTAATCAATAGAAATAACTTTAGAGTCCAACTTTGAAGTGCTCACGGCAGAGATCTTGGCCGTAAGACAGTAAATCTGGTCGGCAGTTGGAGCCGGACACTTGCCAAAAAAGTGGTGCATTTTGACCCCCAAGCTCTACTCGCTCTGCCTTGTAGAGTTAATTGTGGCGGACCAAATGTCACTATATTTGCGGTATGTTGTCTCGCGGAGAGCTCTTACTTGCTGCACCAAAACTGTCTGAAAACGGTATATTAGGGGGATGTAGATGTGCGTGCAGTCATGCCGCCTGAGACTACACCCGATAACGGGGACACTTTCTCAAGAAGAACCGTTGAAAACAAAAGTCCTGGGCATGACATTAAAAGGCACCCTGGAGAATGAGGAGCACGCCTGTTGGATGTTTTTGCGGACAGAATATCTCTGACCCTCTGCATTGCAAGTGTTCGCTTCGGCTCTGAAGTCTGACTGCCTCAACACACATCTAAGCAGAATACATGGTAATATACTCGATAGAGTGTATTCAATTCAATTCTGTATATGGTGATGCTTTGGAATAGGACTTTGGTGTTTTTCTCTAATGCACGCACTCATGTGTCTGATTTCACATATGAAGTGGAGAAGCACGCCTGTTTGCGATGTTTTTGCGGACAGAAGATGTCTTTGGCAATTTTGCGACTTGTCATTTGATTCCTCTGACCCTCTGCATTGCATAAAGCCTGTTGCTTGGAAACTCCATAATGTGAGTCTATCCTTGGGTGTGTGTAGATGTTCTGTTTACGCTTTTGCTTTTGCGGACAGGATATCCCCCTTGACTCGTGCGTCGGAACGAAATTCGATGAGAATCGTACAACTTACCGGGACTCGGTCGATACTCTTATCTTCCCTTACCCTCGTTGTCTCGAAAACCCGTTCAAATACGATAGCATATGCGAGTCATTTACAAGGGGATGTCTGACCCACTGCATTGCCGAAGCAGCAACGTCGCTTTGTCGGTCTCACGTGAGTAATCAATAGAAAAAAGTTTAGAGTCCAACTTTGAAGTGCTCACGGCAGAGATCTTGACCGTAAGACAGTAAATCTGGTCGGCAGTTGGAGCCGGACACTTGCCAAAAAAGTGGTGCATTTTGACCCCCAAGCTCTACTCGCTCTGCCTTGTAGAGTTAATTGTGGCGGACCAAATGTCACTATATTTGCGGTATGTTGTCTCGCGGAGAGCTCTTACTTGCTGCACCAAAACTGTCTGAAAACGGTATATTAGGGGGATGTAGATGTGCGTGCAGTCATGCCGCCTGAGACTACACCCGATAACGGGGACACTTTCTCAAGAAGAACCGTTGAAAACAAAAGTCCTGGGCATGACATTAAAAGGCACCCTGGAGAATGAGGAGCACGCCTGTTGGATGTTTTTGCGGACAGAATATCTCTGACCCTCTGCATTGCAAGTGTTCGCTTCGGCTCTGAAGTCTGACTGCCTCAACACACATAAGCAGTTCGAATAATGGTAATATACTCGATAGAGTGTATTCCAGTGTTTGTTCTGTCTATGGTGATGCTTTGGTATAGGACTTTGGTGTTTTTCTCTAATGCACGCACTCATGTGTCTGATTTCACATGTGAAGTGGAGAAGCACGCCTGTTGAATGTTTTTGCGGACAGAAGATGTCTTTGGCGACTTTGCGACTAGTTGTCATTTGATTCCTCTGACCCTCTGCATTATTGTACAGTGCCTGTTGCTTGGACACTCCGTAATGTGAGTCTATCCTTGAGTGTGTGTAAAAAAGCACGCCTGTTTGATGCTAAAATTCTGCAATATTATTATTGCGGGAAATTGTTCACGAGGGACAAACGGGGCAAATCCAATACTCGGCGAGAGGTGAAACTCTGAGACCCTTGTAACGATGCCACGAATGTCTTTCCGTTGAACAAAAGTGAATGTCGCCCAGCATTCACGTAACAATACCAGCAAGAGGTGTCAGTGAATAAGGTTGCCAACGGTAACCTAACAAACAGGGATAACTTTACTTACGGGTCTTGTTCCCTACTTCGCCTTAAAAAGTGAGGTAGATGGAGCTTGTTCCCTGAACAGTGGTAGACGGACTTGAGACACCCGTCTACGTCGTTCTAAAACTGCTCGCAAAAAGAAGGACAAACGGGGCAAATCTAATACTCGGCGAGAGGTGAAACTCTGAGACCCTTGTAATGACATGCCATGAATGTCTTTTCTTCGAAACAAAAGTGAATGTCGCCCAGCATTCACGTAACAATACCAGCAAGAGGTGTCAGTGAATAAGGTTGCCAACGGTAACCTAACAAACAGGGATAACTTTACTTACGGGTCTTGTTCCCTACTTCGCCTTAAAAAGTGAGGTAGATGGAGCTTGTTCCCTGAACAGTGGTAGACGGACTTGAGACACCCGTCTACGTCGTTCTAAAACTGCTCGCAAAAAGAAGGACAAACGGGGCAAATCTAATACTCGGCGAGAGGTGAAACTCTGAGACCCTTGTAATGACATGCCATGAATGTCTTTTCTTCGAAACAAAAGTGAATGTCGCCCAGCATTCACGTAACAATACCAGCAAGAGGTGTCAGCGAATAAGGTTGCCAACGGTAACCTAACAAACAGGGATAACTTTACTTACGGGTCTTGTTCCCTACTTCGCCTTAAAAAGTGAGGTAGATGGAGCTTGTTCCCTGAACAGTGGTAGACGGACTTGAGACACCCGTCTACGTCGTTCTAAAACTGCTCGCAAAAAGAAGGACAAACGGGGCAAATCTAATACTCGGCGAGAGGTGAAACTCTGAGACCCTTGTAATGACATGCCATGAATGTCTTTTCTTCGAAACAAAAGTGAATGTCGCCCAGCATTCACGTAACAATACCAGCAAGAGGTGTCAGTGAATAAGGTTGCCAACGGTAACCTAACACATAGATTGACAGCTATGTGTAGTGGGTCTACTCACACGACCTGGTGCAGTCGGCTATCCTATCATGCTGCAAGGTGTGTGGTGGAGGCTCACGGCGGTGCGTGATGAAGGGCTTAGTGGCACCCTTCTCAGCCGCCGTCAATGGTGATGACGATCTTGGTGGAAGTGAATGGATGTGAATTGCAGAACACATTCAAAGCAGAAAAAACACATAGAAGATGATGAGGATGACTATGTGTAGTGGGTCTACCCACTCGAAGGCAGACAAGCAGTTAATGAATAACCTGCCTAGAAAGACTAATCGAGATTCTCACTTGTGAATTGGTAAGCAGAAATGACAAACGGGTTACGGCGCCCGAATGATGGTTATCCGTGAACTACAGACTCCTATCGCTAAAGTCGTTGCATGGACTCACTTTTTGAAGTGAAAAAAAGTTAAAGTACAAACTTTTAAATGTCAAGGTGAAGAAATAGTCCGGAATGACGATAAACTAGGCGGCGATTGAGTGCGAACACTTGCCAAAAAAGTGGTGCATTTTGAGCCCCAATCTCTACTCGCTCTGCCTTGTAGAGTTAATTGTGGCGGACCAAATGTCACTATATTTGCGGTATGTTGTCTCGCGGAGAGCTCTTACTTGCTGCCCCAAAACTGACTGAAAACGGTAAATTGGGGGCGAGAGAGAGTTCGTGGCTTGTGCCGTGTGAAGCTCTGCCGAAAGCAACTGTCTGTTACATGTCTTTGCGGACAGAAGAGGATCTCCGTGATCATCTCTTCTGACCCTCTGCATCGCAGCAGTCTTGTCGCTTCAACGGTAAAGAGTGGCTTGAAACACGGACCCGAAGTGCCATGAACAACGACTAAACTCAGTCCCAATATAGAGTCGTTGGGCATGGCTTAAAACAGTTACACGGAAAATGACTGTGGTAATTCT